>LZPO01045300.1:15048-39087 GCA_001675575.1 Neotoma lepida | reverse complement strand
GGGAGAAACCATGATTGCATTATATGACAGAATAAACATCCATAAAAGGTATCAATAGAACCTATCTAATAACAGATATCATTTCCATACAGTCTAGTACTTATATAGATAGAATCTATCACTTAACAATATATAGGAATATCACCCTGCTTGCTTGGGAACCTAAAAGAAGGCATGAGTGATGATGTATCTCTAATAGAAAATGGTAATGAAGAAGANTTGAGGAGGGTCTGTCCTAGGCTATTGATACCCTCTTTGTGACACTAGTGGGAAAATCATCTTTCCTTCATATTCAGCCTTTTGACAGTCTGACATGACATTATCATCCACAAAGGTCGCAGTCAAGAATAACAAAGTCATGTTCCAAAATAACATCACATACACACACACACACACACACACACACACAGACACTTTTTATAACATTTTAAGTAAGTTTATGATTTTGTATTGGATCACACTACAAACTATTCTCTGATGCATGTAGCTCATGAACCACAGGTTAGACAAACCTAACAGTATTCAGGTTTCATGGCACCCATTCTAATGCCTCCTCAGTGTGCTCCCAATATCCACAGAGATTAAGCCTGGAACTTACGTAGTAAACAACACCTGCTGAAGGGCATGTGGCATTCTTTCCCTCCAGAAGCCCCACCCAAGTCAAAAGCAAACAGCTTCCAAATACTCATTCTGCATGTTCCTAATTATAGCCCTAACCAGAATGACATCTGCAATAAAAAAGAGTGGCATTTTCTCTTTGATTTCTCATATATAAATAAATCACACAACACTTTAAAGGTTAAGTTATGCAAAATATATGGTTATGTACAAAGGACTCTCCCTCCTTCTGTTCACTGGAAATTGACATCCAGAAGATCTCTATGAGTGTTCTATTTCTACCCGAACCCTGCTGCCTATCAATTTCCATTCAAAATTTCACCATGAACATTCATGATGCATTATCAGAGATNAATGCGGGGGGAGAGGCATGTACTATCTTTTAATAAAATTAATTATATTAGTGAGAATGTACATTGCCACTCCAAGTAAAACAGGGCCAAACAGCACTGCACCAAGCTCTCTAGCTTTAATATATGCCTGCTTACACCAAAAGCCAACTCTCTTGACTTTAAAACATCTTGCGCAGGGGAACGGGAGTGCTAATGCCAAACTGGAAGGTTAATTTAAGGACTGACTTGGATTAATATTTTACGATTACTTCCCCACAAGTCCTGTAAAACCTGTTACCAGTTTCCCCTTTACCTACAGTATTCACTGGCTTGTGAAATAGATTTTTATTTTATTTTTAAAGTAAATCAATGTAGGGGAATTAATTCCCCCAAGAANAGGAGTTTTGAGGTTTTGGAATAAAAGCACTCTTGGTCTGCAACCTCTGCCATTGTGTGTGCTTTACACCTGCGTCTCAACCTAAAAGGAACAAAACAAAACTAAACAAAACAAAAAGATGGTGACTTCTAATACACAAATAGTGAAACTGAACGACCCTTAAAAGAGATCTCCGTAAGTCATTTATTTCAAAGGGATCCAAACATTTGTTCATCTTGTGCTGCAGTCTAACGCCGGAACTCCTCATTCAAAACGGAGCAGCAGAATGTGGCCTGGAAACCAGTGCTTCATAGCTGGCCTGGGTGTATTTTCTCCATCCGTAAATCCATCGATCTCTCATGTGGTTCACAAACACTGCATTTTTCCAGGAAGGGTACAGTAAATTTTATATATAGGCCGTANGTGGCTATGAAGAAAGTCCTTGCCCATATGCTCAGAGCCTACAGTGACACTGTCAGGAGCGAAGGGGAGCAAGGCATTGCTGCTGAGAAGGATTAGCAGGCAGCCTGGCCCTTCTGTTTGTTTTTCATGTAGTTGTGCAGTGAATCAGGGCATCAACTCCCACACAGATGTATATTCTCAGCCTTGGAGGAAAGAGGCCAAGAAAAAGAAATCAGACTGCACAGGAAAACAAAAATAACCGTAAATGGGATACAAGGAGGGATTTAGCAACCATGAGCTGAATGGAGTTTTGCTGGATACTGGGCCTGCTCACTCCAAAGCTATTTGGCTTGAACAGCAAGATCACTAACGCCTGCCTTTTCTCTACTAGGTTTGTGGGTACTTTATGAGTAGGACCTCTGCTTATTCATAGATATTTCCTGCTCAATGACTCACATCGTTTCCGCACACTGTAGGTATTCACATTCCCTTTTCTAAAGCTGAATTTTCTGCAGGAACAGTTCTGTTATACTGACAGGCAAACAGGGGGACCCCTCATCGTTCGAGTTGTAAATAAAACTGCTGGAAGACATTGCCATTTGGAAACATTTCAATATTTATTGTGCTGTCTTGTTCTTTGAACCATAGGAGATCAAACTTCTAACCACCAGGGAATGGTAAATTAGTTGTTAAATGTACATATTTTGCAATCAGATATTTCTGAGATTTTTAAATTGAAAATTGTCTATACGGAACTTCTGTATTACTTAATGAGGATTTCTTGTTTTAATGGAAAATGCCTTCTATAAATACACTATTCCTAAATCTTAAGACATAGAGATAAATGGAAAATAAAAATAAAAAAGAACACAGAACTGATATTTTCAAGGCATCAATACATTGCTATAGAAAGAATATCAAACCTATCATTAATACAATTGTAAACACTGTTTTATGGGCATAGATTAAGAAACAATGTGGCTAATAATAGTAATGTTTTAATTAGACACAATGAACAAATCANCTTTTATAATGTCTTACTTGCTTTCTACTGCTTTGTCAAAATACCATGAGCAAAAACAACTGTGGAGGAAGGATTTATTTTATCTTACACTTTATAGTCCATCATTGAAGGAAACCAAGGCTGGGACCCAAGTCAGGAACTGAAGCAAGGCNNCAGAGGAACACTGCTCATTGACTTGCTCCCCATGGCTTGCAGGATGGCACTACCCACAGCAGGTTACACATACTCAGGAAANCATCAATCAAGAAAATATTCTAAGACTTGCTTGCAGGTCAATCTGACCAGGAATTTTTCTCAATTGTGGTTCCCACTTCCCAGAAGGCCCTAGCTTATGTCAAGTTAAAAAAACAAACAAACAAACAAACAAACAACAAAAAGAAACCTAACCAACACATGCACTATGCCTCATATGGGAAAGCAATCTGGTTCTTCTGTTTAGAAATGAACAAAGCTGTCTCAAGAAGCAGAGATAGTTGTCTCTTCACTGTTGGTAGAAGATGAGGCCAGAAGCACAGGTACCCCAACTCTCATTAACACCTTTTTTTTCCCTTTAGAAATTGGTGCCCAAGGATCATTATCAGAAATATGCACTTTTGCCAGGAGTGAGGGCATCTGTCTTCAATCTTAGTACTGAAGAGGCAGAAGCAAGTAGAGCTCTGTGGGTTCCAGGCCAGCCTAGTCTACATTGCAATTCCCAGGCCAATCGGCTTTATATTAAGACCTTGCCTTCAAAAAACAACCAAACAACAACTAAACCAAATGCATGCTTTGAACAAGGAGGCTGGTGCTCACCGATAGCTTATGGGATGTCCTTGTCTGTTCTTCNGGGTTAACTTTTCAAGCTAAGATATTTATTATGCNTATCTGAGCAATCACTGCCAATTTGGGAAATTCTTGTACATTGGTAATTTAAGAAATTTAAACCGAACCTATCCACAAATGATATGTTCAGGAAAGTGANAGAATATGTAAACATAAATATGCTTTCTACTNTCTTCAGAAGAACTGTGAGTAGCTAAAAATTCCACAGACAGACAAGACAAGCTCACCAGTGGTTAGTGTTTGTTTGTCTTCTTGCCTTCAGAGAACAATGACTTCAGAATGAACAATAGTGAATTCAGAGGGAGTCATAGAGAAGGAAAATGTTATCTAGTTGACCTTAAATGTTTGTCACAAGATTTCCTGTAGTTTCTCCTGAATCCCAGGCTGCAGCTATGGAGAGTGCACATTATGGTGTAAAATAATGAAAACCCTTGCAGGTAAAAGAGAAAACATGTTATTTTCTTCACTAGAGAATTGCTCTTTGTATTTCACATCCTAATTTTTGTTACAAGAGATGCCCCATGATCTGACTCTGTTTATCCTAAAGCAATCCTTACATATATCTAAGTAATTTTTTTTCTGTTTAATTTCCCCACAGTCTTGAGCTGACAGGAAAACAAAACAAAATAACAACAACAATAAACCCCAAACTATTTTAATAAAATAAAAGTGACCCCATCCTTACAATTCCTGTCATATTGGTACTTTAAACTTTCTTCTAAGAATGAATCCCTTTCTGAGTGATCTTATACAAAGCACTGATAATTATCCTCCTGATAAGCTAATGAAAATTAAGAAACAAAAGAGAGAGCAAAACCAAACAGTTTATAGTAAAGTTATCACAAGCCTAGTCATCTATAAGCTGCAGGAAGTTGCAAATCAGTATTACACAAAGCACTTCTAAAACACGCTGTCATTTGGTTCAAACTTAATGGAAGCTTAGGATGGAACTTTAATGATCGGAACAGTGACTCTGTCTAGCATCAGATAGAAAACTAATGAAACTGGCAACTTGTCTACTTTAAGCCAGCAAATTCTCTGCTCTAAAAATCATGTCTGTCTGACAAGCAGGAGGCTATGTCTCACAGCAGAGCCTAGGGCATTTACATACCTCAGATTTCCATATTTCATATTGCTTCTTTCCCCCCAGATACAAAACAACAAGTATTGATTCAATATCACCCCGCTGTCTCTTTTAATTGAAATCTTGAGCATATACAACCATGTCAAGAGTTAGTAATAAAAAGTACAACTAACAGCTCAGAAGCCATAGATACTGATCGTTAGGGGATTAGAAAACCTATTCTTTTGCTTGAGGTTTGAATCATATTAATGGTTATAAATGAAGATGCAGTATCAGTAGGAGTCAGGCTCTGTCAAAGGAATACTGAGAGACTCCTTAAATATAACTTACTCCCAAAATAAACTCAGCGTGAGAATACCTTTTATTGCAGAGTTTGGGTTAAGCCATTTATCTGCAGAAAATGTTGGTAAAAGATAGACTTGGAGAGGAAANGCATACCTTAAGCTGGCCCTTGTGGTTTGGGTGTTTTTGACTCCTTAAGACTCATGTGCAGAAACCTGGCGCTCTAGCTTTGCAATGGAAATAGNGGTGACTTAGCCAGATGAGGCCTCTGAGAAAGTCAGTAGTCTATGGGAATGCTTTCTTTGGATGAGGTTGAAGTGTGAAACTGACCTATTCATGTTTCCTGGCTTCCTGTCTCCCTGGGGTCATTATCTCTCCCCTCNTGTTTGCTAGCCATCTGATACCACCTGCAATATCATGGAACAGCCACACCCTAACCATTGGCAAAATCAGTGGTTCTTCCTCCAAACTGGTTTTGTGTTTAATGCTAATCATTGACCATTTTGATAAAGCAATGAATAATGGGATAAGAAAGTGCTACCATGGAGTAGGATATTTCCTGTGACAATATAATCAATGTAGAAGTGTCTGTAAATGAGTAGTGACTNGAGATTAGAAGGGTTGGGAAGAAAAGACTAGAACAGGCCAAGAATCTTGAGTAGAGTAAAAGAGATGATTCCCTTAAAGGCTCAGAACATGTGAAAACAAGGAAACTGATCTCTGAAGAAAATGAGAGCCCTTTTGTGAACTGATTGAAGGCCATTCCTCGTCACACGACTGCAAAGAACTCAGCTTTGTTCTTTGCATTGAGGAATGATGGGCTAGGGGCTGGAGAGAGGGCTCAGTGGTTAAGATCATTTGTTCCCCCAGCAGATGACACTGATTCACTCACAGCACCACCATCTGAAAGTTCACCAACTGTGTGGAGCCCTTCAGGCCTCTGCATGCACCTACACACATGTGGAGTTCATGCATGCACTAAAACACACACACAAACACACACACACACACACACACATTCATACACACACACTCACACACACACAAGAAATAAAATACAATCTTTTAAGGAAATAATTATGAACTAGTTTATTTCTTTTTGTGAAATCCCAGCCTCTGATATTTTGTTATTACAAGAAAATATGAAGCAGTAAAGCTAGTTTGAAATCAGAGTTGATTCCCTATTCCTGTGTAAAACCTTTTGGGAAGTTGAGTCTATGTGTTCTGTAATAAGGATTTGTGGTTCTTCCTATAAAGTTGTTAGGGGAAAAAAGGAACATAAAAGGTAAAAACAATCTAAAAATCCTTTACAGAACATGAAATGTCAAAAGAAAAAAAAAGGAAAAGAAAGAAAAAGAAGCTCAAGGGAAGCTTTTCTAAGACAATAAACCAAAATTCTGCNTTTTACCTTTTAGCTTCTCCATTCTCTCTCTATCTTTCTTATATACATATACGTAGGTATGTATATATGTGTGTCTACATACAATCTATTAANTTGTCATTTATTTTCAAATTCATATATTTCAAAGATTGGTGAAGATATTTTACAGCTAAACTAATTAGAATATTAAAGCTTTTATACTAAGAAATATTCATATTGAAAAAGCTCTATTTGATGTTGTGTTTTAAGTATTACAGGAATTGTTTGATACTATATTACTTAATATGACCTTATATAGCCATGCTACTGTCCACTGGCTTTTTTTTTATACTTTGTACTATTGTCTGCATCTTATAGATGACAACAATAAACTTCAAAGGATTTATGTGATGTGCAAAAAGCAATGAAATAAGAAGACATACAACTCAGCAACCAACTCTTCTATTTTTGNCACAGTTCCATTTCTAAAATCGTTATCTGGTTCTTTTATATGCTAAAACATATCTAACACGCACCCTGCAGTTAAAGAAAAAGAAAAAGTATACTATATAGAGCCTGGTGGCCCAGTCTGAAGGGTCAATGGTGACGTCTGAGTAAATGACACTGAGGTGAAAGTACAAGTTAACCTTTTAAAGCAGGGTTAAAGAAAGGCAAGGGAAGATGATGTCAGGAAGGGGAAACCCATGCCCTCAGGCGAAGAGAGAAATGGGAGGTTAATGGGCTGGAGGAACTTTGAGAGGAAGGTCTATGGTCTGCTGGGGTCCACTCTTAAATCACCTTCTAAGCTCAGTTAAGCTTTGGGGAGGTTATTTGAAGGATAACTGAAAAGCTATGGAAAGTTTTTTTTTTTCCTTGAAGAATCATATTTGCATTATAAAAGATCACTGTAGCAGCAACTTAAAAGAAGGAGAGGTTGAAAGGTCATACAAGGTCAGACAGAATGAAACTGCTGCAATATAGGTAGGAAACCTTGAAAAAAAATTTCCCCCTCTCTCTCTCTGTCTTTCTCTCTGTCTCTGTCTCTGTCTCTGTCTCTGTCTCTGTCTCTCTCTCTGTGTGTGTGTGTGTGTGTGTGTGTGTGTTCGTGTGTGTATGTGTGTGTAGGAGTGGTGGTAGTTAGAATGAGAGGATGTATTTATAGAATTGTGTTTTTATTGATACAAACCTCTTTTGTGTAGGTAGAGCAAGGGGATCACAAGGAAATTCAAGGATTTTGGTTGCAAGAGGTGCCTCTGCTTTCTTCTAAGACAAGCTCCTCATGCAGACAGTAGATGGTCCCGTTTTAAACAGGATGAATTGGATGTGCTGCAGATGTCCATATGGTGCCACCCATATGGATACAACAATAAGCAGTTTTATAAGAGCTTGGAAAGGCACAGAAAATGAGTCCCACAATCCAAAAAAAGGGCAAAGATCCTATGTGCTATTTACTTCCCTGTATCAGAGAAGCTCCTGGCAGCAGGAATGCACTCAAGGAATAAAAAATAAAGATTATCTTAGGCACAGTTTGCAAGGGAAAGAAAACGGGAATTTTAATTTCCACCTTGGTTGCCCAATCCATCTTAAAATAAAAGAATGGGAAGAGAATTTGTGGCAGTGCTTCTTCCATAAATACGTGCCAAACAAGTGCCTTGCAAATGTCTAGGACTTCTCTTTTGCTCCATCTCTGGGAACCCCAGAAGCAAAAGCATCATGAGGATAAGGAAGCCGCAAACAGCACGGAGAAACAGGGCAGAGAGAAGGCAAACAAAGTATTTTAGAGTAAAGGGAATAAGTCATGCCATTCTAGGATGCAGAGGTTCAGTTAATAGCATAAAACACACACACACTAAGAGAGGCAAAACAAAAACCCACTAAATGCATGTGTGTGCATGTATAAAAATTGGTATTTTTTAGAATGGCAGAGAGAGAGTGAAAGAGGATGAGAGAGGCCGGATAATGGAGGGAGAGAAATAGAGAAAGAGAGACATACACAAACACACACACACACAGAGAGAGAGAGAGAGAGAGAGAGAGAGAGAGAGAGAGAGAGAGAGAGAGAGAGAGAAAGAATCTAGGATATCTATCATTACCTATTTCAAAAGAGTGACTTCTTACTGATTTCAACTCCTTTCATTTACATGACTCAAAATGAAAAACAAAATAATATAAAACACATTTTTGTGTCATTGGTGGAATGAAGTATATAATTTTGATTTGCCTTTTCAGTGAACTTGTCATTTCATTAGATAACTTGGTGACATGGATGACATAATTTAAGCTTATTATTTCAATATTTATCAAGATCCACATTCAAAACAAGTTTCCTGATTACTGGGTTAGTAACTACAACAACACAAAACTCTTAATCAGCACTCACTCTGTGCCATGTATTATTCTAAACAATGTGTAATTATTAATTATTCAGTCCTCAAAAGAACTGTGAGCTAGTTATTGTTAGTACACCTTTCTCACTGGAAAAAGAACCAGCTATTCAGAGAGGTGTAAAATTATATAGTACTTGGAAACATTCATAAATGGAAGATAGCACTGCTGAATTTCACTCTACAAATTCGCATGCCCCAAACCCAAGGAGGTAAAACATAAAATAAATTATTTTAGTGGACATATTAATAAAATAAAGGTTAAGGAGAATGCAAGAAGATAAACAAATATTTAAATAAAAAATTCTCACTTACAAGTAAATATGTATGTCACTCACTGTGCCACACTACAGCTTCCATTCCAAGATTTCTCTCTCTTTCTCTCTCTTTTTGCATGTTAGTTGGTTTTGTTTTTTGTTTGTTTGTGTTTTCCTTTAAATTTCATTTTATTTTGTAGCGGGGTGCAAGGGCAGAGGGCAGATATGAAGGGGCAGGGAGATGAATGAGATTAGGATGCATGATGTGAAATCCACAAAGAATCAATTTAAAACGTCTAAAAGAAATGATCTAAAATGATTCTGATCAGCTGTGATCATTAATCTTGGTTTTCAACTACAGGGTTTGGAATCACTGGAGAGAAAAACATCCGATTGTATTTGTGAGTGTGATTTCAATTTCCAAACATGTGAAGACCAAACCTGAATGTGGGCAGCACCATTTTATGTGCTGGCATCCTGGACTGACTAGAAAAAAAGTGAATATAACACCAATGTTCATCACTCTCTGCTTGCTGTCTGTACACATAATCTGAGCAGCCACAATGCATGCCTACTGTTATGTCTCTTCCATCATGATCGACCGTGACATCAAACTGTGGGCCAAAATTAGCCCTTCTTCCCTTAGTTCCTTATGTGAGGTGTTTCATCACTGCAATAAGGAAAATAAATGATGTGCCATGCACTTGAAAAAAAATGCTAAAACCACCTCAAAATATCAGTAACAGATTACTCTAAATATTAGCTGGCTATATTATGGGCTTGTAATTAAATGTATTTGAGAAACCTAAGGCAGAANCATCACAAGTTTAAGACCTAAGAATTACCTGAACAGGATCAAGCCTTAGGAAATTTGTTTTTACCTTAAGACAAAATAAAACAGAAAAAGAGAGAGAAAGAGAGAGTGGGAGAGAAGGAAAGAGAGAGACAGCTAGACAGAAAGACAGACAGACAGAAAGACAGACAGACAGACAGACAGACAGACAGACAGACAGAAAGAAAGAAAGAAAGAAAGAAAGAGAAGGAAAGAAAGATAGAAAGATAGATAGAAAGAAAGAAGAAACAGAAAGAGAAAAACGAAAGATGGACAGAGGGGTATAATTGACAGATGGAGAGATGGAGAGATGGAAGGATGGAGAGATGGAAGGAGAGACAGAGAAAGAGAAAGCAAATAGGACCTTGTTATCTTGGGAATGGAATAAAGTGCTGAGGGAAGAAAAAGAGAAAAAAACTAAACATTTTAAATTTGAAAATAAAAACAAAACCCATCCCACTTTCTCTCTCTCTGACTTTCTCTCTCTCTCTCTCTCTCTCTCTCTCTCTGTGTGTGTGTGTGTGTGTGTGTGTGTGTGTGTGTGTAAGCATAGAAACAAAGAAAAAGGAACAAAGGTATTTGTTTATTTTTCCTTGGAACTTGTGAACATTCAGATTAGAGTTCCTCAACTCTTAGAGTGACTCATTGCATTAATTCTCCTTTGTGTTCCACTTTTGTCTGGAAATAATTAATTTAAAAGCCCTGGAAATTATAGCTAGCCTCCACAGAAGATGGGTAAATTAGTGTTGGTAAAGCTTCAGAGGTGTTCTAGCTTTCCTTCTCTAATGCACACGTAATGGATACATGTTTTTGACAGAATTATTATGCCACCATTCTGTATCTAGGAAGAGAAAAGAGATAAAGCATTGAAATGTTTTGTTAAGAAACTGGTTATCATCAAAGGTCAAAAGAAGACATGGCAGGACCAAATGCACCCTAAGGATCACTGATGTCTCTGCATCTCTCATCCCATCCAGTGCTCGGTATTATATTCAGCTGATGTTCAGATATACACAGTGCTGGAAGGGTAACTGTGTCACACATTTGCTTAGGATTCCTTAAATAACCACACATCTGCTTCCTGGGACCAAATGGGGAACTATAATATCTAACAAGTGCTGGTGGGACAAAATTCTTACCAAAAGTATTATCAAGGTCCATTTAGGAAATTAGGTGTCTTCTATTAAATTCTATTTCATAGTCAGAACTTAAAAGTCCTTGCTTGATGGTGAACTATCCTCTGAAGGGCCTCAGAGGAGATACTATAAAATCTCTTATAAAATAAAATAGCTTATTTTTAGGGTATCATGTCAGCTATGACAGCACTCACGATACCGGGGCTGATAACCTCCTGGACGCTTTATCTTCCTCCTCTCCTCTCTTATTCCCTTCCCTGCTCTCCTTCCTTTCATCGGCTTTTTCTTATGCCACTCTCTTCATGCTCCTCCTCCTCAACATTAACTTCCTCTCCATCATCACCATCATAATCTACCACAATATCCCAAAGAGAACAACACATTAAATCATTTAATGCATCACTGATAATGCGTGCATAATTGTACCAATATTACATAAGGAATTTGGGGCACAGAGAGGAAAAATTCTCTATTCTGTATTTTACAATATTGTTTATCATATATCATCAGACTTTTTATAANATAAATGTTTAATTAAAACTACATACAATATTTTAAAATATGATTTCCTCGGCTTAAAAACAATTCTGATTAAATGTATANACATTTGAAGAACAATGATTATCCAATCAGAACATAATTATTCTGATGTACTTCCCAGCATCACTACCTTATAACTTCTTATTTGTGTTATCCATATCAGCATTCATATGGAACCACACTCTTCCCAGACAATGGTTCCTTGGATGTTCAAAGGAATTNATGAGGTGTCCTGGAATTTACTAACTGACAGCACCTCAAGAGGGGGCTTGAGTTTGCTCATACAGCAGAGTGTGAACCTAATCCATATTGCCTATCCCATTAACATAGTTACTTACAAATAACCAAAACTGTGAATGGATAACATATGACTGNCTCTGATCTTCTGGCATTCAGTATTATCAATATTCTATATGACAACTATTTGGCATGTGTGTAGTTGCATGATATACAGTAGAGGACTTAATGAAACTAGTAGCCACCATTTCCTGAAATAATTAGATGTCACACATATCTCAAAACACAAATAATTATAAGTAAACTACAAATAATTCATAAATATGTTTTGATTTCTATGATCCCCAAAAACATAAGAAATTTGCGGATTCTCAAGGTTANCTATGTTGTACAGTGCATTGGAAGAATTTAACCTGAANCAACTATGATTCCAGGATTGCATTTGTTTTGAACTTGTAAGTACTGGATAATACAACTGCGTGTGACTTGTTTAACTGTATCTTTCTCCATTTATAAAACTGTCCATTTTAACAATATTCATTTCTAGAATTTAATCACACTTTTACATAAAGTATCCCTGGTACACTAAGCACATAAGAAGTTCTCCTTTGACCATTGGTCATGGATAGAAACTTACGAGTCATGGCCATTGTTTCCCAAATATATNTTCCTTAAGTTATGAAATGAGAATTATTATTAATATATGTTGCTTCCTAAATCCTGAATATGTGAAGAGGTCTATGATTGTGCAGAACTCAATCTTTAGTGGGGATAGATATATTAAANAAAACCTTCACAAATGATTCATTTGAAAATATTAGTCTTTGCCCTGAATGTGTTATTCTACAGAAAAANAGCAAGGCAATGAAATGTGTCATTACTTTTAAACAGAGTATTTCAAATAAAACATAGAATTTTTACATTCTTTTTTCTTCAAGACAGAGTTTCTCTGGATANTCCTGTCTATCCTGGAACTTGCTCTATAGACTAGGCTGGCCTCAAATTCAGAGACTCACCTGCTTCTGCCCACAAGTGCTGGGATATTTGATGTGTGCCACCACTGCCTGGCTTAGAATTTTTACCTATTCTTATTTTGTTCAAGCTACTATATTATCAATACACGGCAAAAATTGGACATAATTTAGAAGCAGATGTTTATGTTTACATTCGGTAGGCATCTTTCAAGGAATTATAGAGAAATTTTCCTATATAAANTTTTTCATATTATTATCAATCTGAATGTTTATAACATTTATAGAAGGCTTTCTGTTCTGGAAGGATCATGGAAATTTCTGGCAGAGTGCCTATCCAAATAGTAAGAACTCAGCATGCATTTACTGAATGAATGAAAAAGTATATGACAGAAACCTGTGGGGAAGCACAGTTGTTTTTCTAATTGACCTCTTTTGGTCAGATTTTAAAACTATGTTTTTATACTCATATCCACTGGCAACAGATCTAGGAAGATGAATGAGAAATGAAATTCTCAGCATGACAATCCTTATAACAAAAATGTTCANATTGTTCATATTTCAGGTCATAGATCCATGGCTGGCCATCCAAAGCAAGCTGAAATGTACTTAAACTAGACTTGCTAAATAGGTATTTCCTGTATTTGATGAATTTTCATGCATTCTCAGAACTAAAGTAGGTTTATTCTTTGACATTTTTCTTCTTTTTGGAGAGAGAGCCCGAGCAGCCCTGGGCTGGCTATAATCTTGCAATTAGTGGAGCATCTTAAACTGTTAATCCTTCTGCCTCTACTTCTCAGATTCTGGGACTATAGGCATCTTCTATCTAACCTGGAAACTCTTCTAATATTATTATTTTAATTATATGCTGAGAAAAAAATAAACAAAAAATACCAAGATAACATTACTTTATGTAAAGAAGTAGAGAATAAAATGGGAGAAGTTGAGATTTGTCCATAGACATTGAATTAAAAATTGTATAAGTAGGAATTCTACATTTTACAAAATATTAAAATTGTGAATATAAGTAAATATCAAATTCCATTAAAATGTGCTTTTATTTCCTCTAAAGANAATACTTTATAACTATTTTAGTTATATCCTATATTAGCTATTAGAATAAAAAATTGCAATGCCCCAAATAAAGCCTGTTAATACACTTGGCAAAATATAAGCCCACCAATACAGTACTCTACCTTTCTTTCCATTAATCTGCCTTGCATACAAAACCAGCTAATGTTATTTTCTGACTGTTGATGTTTTCTTTGAAACACTGCTAATANCAACATGCAAGCAAAAATCCAAAAATTAAATTTTCCCATTTATTATTAATATTTGAGCTAAATTAAAATATAACAAAAATAGCNTTTAAAGTAATGATCAACTATTATGTCAAAATATTGTACTTTATATTACCTGGTATGTGNTTTTATTAAAAAACACTGTAAAAGCATTACTTTGTTACTGTTAATTTCAAAAATTTTACTTCTCTGTGTAAATTAAGATTGTTTGGTAAATATAGGTGACTCTGTATCTACTTGCACACACTTGCATAGCCACATACGGGCTGTACATCATCCAACAATAAGTTCTAGCTATTTAAACACCAGCCACAGAAACAGTATCATAGCTTCTCTGCAGGGTATGATTGAACACTCTTTATCTTGCAAACCTGACCTTATGTTCCCTTGTGCCAAGTGTGCAACTCCCAGCTGTGAATTTAAGCCCAATCTCATTTTCAGTTTCTATTGTACTCAGGAAGATCCTCATTTTTCACTGTGCTGCCCTCATCAGGGCCATGGTCCAGTGTAGGACGAAGCCACTGATAAACCAGGGACTGTAATTGAACTTATAACTACACATATTTTCCTTCCACCGCAGAAGTAACACTGTAAATGAGAGCACAGAGGCTTCCATGCTTTGAAGAACCTGAGTAATATAAAATAGCAAATCAGCATGCCTATGACGAATGTCAACTAGATATGCTGTGCACTGAGCTCACCTCTGACCTTCAAACAGTAACACATAATTGTATTAATGGTTTTCTATACATTAGCTCACCTTTGGAAAGAGCTTTTCACTGTAACTGAGAGCATCAGGGGCACAGGGAAGCCCCTATCAGGAAACTTACAAGATATAGTGAACCTGCAAACAACAGATCTCAGAGCTTCAATGATGTTAAAAGTATGCAATGCAATAGTTTTCTGCCTAGTTTTTTTTAAAGAATCTCACACCTTTTCTCCAATAAAAAGTGTTCAAGGCAGTTTTTTGTTTTTGTTTGTTTTCAATGTTGTTTGTCTCTTAAGACTTTCTCACTGTGGCGTTGAGAGGAGATTCAAATAGTATCTAACTTCACCATTCTTTCATCTCCAGATTGTCTCAGCCCTCAGAAGATCTCTGAAACATCCATGCTGAAAGCTCCACCCAAACTCTGTTGTTTCCTTTTTGTCTTTCCCTGGCTTCCTCTGAAACAGTAGGTATAACTGCACCAGAGTCTACCTAGTCTGCTTTCCAGACCCTCAAGCAATCAGTATCAGCTGACTTGTGTGTCAGCACTGCTCTAGGTCAGCTACTCAAAGAAGGTGAGGGGAAAACTTAAAAAAAATAAAGAAAAGAAAATTTCTGTCAAATCATTCTGTAATAAGGAAGAATTCGGTAGGATGTGGAATGTGAAGAGTTATGGAGAATGATCGGTGCTGAAGGGTCTGGCAACTACATTGAACAGTAAGAAGTATATTCATGACACTATCTTGGGAAAAAGGTCTATAAACATTACGTTTTAAATGTCCTATCTAGGCACTATTGAAGGTACCTAATCAAACCATAAGTGAAAACATTTTCAATGAGGGAATACATTTGATTCTCTTGTTGCATTGATGTTCTAAGAAATTTCTTCTCAATTTATAAGAATTACCACTAAGCTATTTGCTTCTCAGAAATTACTGCCTTCATAGCATTTATAAAACTATCAACTTGTGTCTATGTATAGATATCATTACTTTTTTGTTGTGCTGTATCCCTGGNATGATGACCTACACCTTTTACTTCATGTTCAACAAGCTTTACAATCAGTGTAGACAAAGAAGACAAATGCCATTTATTGTGAGCTGAGTAGGAGAGAGTGTGCCCCTGAGATCAGAAACCTGGATATGAATTGCAGTTATGCTATTCATTATCTGTCTGACCCTAGACAGTTTGCTTACAGTCCTTGGCCTTCTCCATTATAAGTCACAAAGGGAGCAAACATCTTAGCATACAATTGGAAGTCTTTCAAGAGTTCAGTATGCCTAAGCCCCATGTGGACTCCTCAGGAAAAAGGCCACNATCCATCGTTGACTATTTCCTCATGGTTTACTCTATATAATTTCTACAGAGCAATTTTATCAAGGAGGAAATAGAAATCCCAGGAAGTTAATTTCCTCTACCCTTCCACCTTAGAAGTAGAGAGCTAAGTTCAAACCTAGAACCTTTCAGTCATATCAGTAGGAGTATTGTGCATTGTTTCTTCTCTCTCTCTCTCTCTCTCTCTCTCTCTCTCTCTCTCTCTCTCTCTCTCTCTCTCCCATAACATTTTACAAATAAATTTGTCTGGGTCGTTCACATCACATGCCTGCTGTATTTTCTCAATTCTATCTGACTTGTGTATTATATTTTGCTTTTTTTTTCCAATGATATTTGTCAGTTCCCTTATTTTTATTCTCAATACTGGTACTATGATTCTGACAATTATCCCATCTAACAGAGATATGATGGCATTCATATCAGCCTTTTTACTTCCTTTTCCTCCTCTCTCTCCAAATTAGTATCCATAAATCACTTCAAGAGCAGTCTTTACAGTTTCAATGCCAGAGAATATATCCTGAAATAGGACAGCTTCATTCTAACCACTCTTGACTCACTGTCCAGGTGATGTCTCTAAGATTTTACTCCCACAATTCTTCATGGATGTTATACTCATCCACTACACAGTCCATCATCTTTGGTCNAAGAGCAACCACTTATATGACTCCAGTCCCCTGAGATTACAATANAGCTAAAAAGTACCTGTCCTCCAGTCACCATCTAATGTCATTGGACAACATATTAATCCTGCGTTTGTGGTAAACCTTTTGAAAACAAATCTACTATGCTATAAGTTGTATAATTATTTATTATATATGCTGAGGTACAGTGTATAAGACTTGATGATAAATGACTGTGTTATTGTTTTTTAATATTTGTCAGAGTATACATTGCAATTTTGGGAAGTTTCTCCCTTTTACTTATAGAAAAATGAGATAGATTTTAAGTACCTCAGGAAGGCCCTGGAAGGCATTCCTGGATGAAGGAATTGCTGAAAGCTGAGTGTCTGCTCTTGGAGTGCTATTGCCTCTGAAGAAATTACAATTGAATAGGATGTAAGGGAAGACAACAGTAAAGTGACAGTGTTGACCTGTGTAGTCCAAGCAGAATAGATGTACTTGCATCTTAGTTTACAGCAGAAGTTGTAATGAGCAAAGACAGTTTTAACTACAAAAAAGAATAAAAGCTTATAGAGTAGGGATGTAAAGGAGGAAAATACTTTGTAAGTAGTATAGTGTGTTCAGCCTTTAGGATACATTCTATTCCCTTAAGGGCAGGCACATGCCCGTAGCATTCCTTGTCTCACAATGTCATGTCATGGCTTTTGTTTGTTTTTATCTTATTTATATTTTATTTTATTTACATACTTTTTCTCTCTTTTCACCCTACATAATAATAAGTATGTATTATGGCTTCCAGTTCAGTGTTTTTAATATTACATTTTTTTACTATGCCATCTTATGCTCAAATACCCNAAGTTATGATTGTGACACGTTTGTTTGTAGTATTCAATACAATATCATATTTTACAGAATTGTGGCCTATGAGTCTTCAGCTAACCCACATAACCCAGATTCCATTACAGNGCACATCTTGGTTTGTGAAAAAAATGTGATGTTCCCACAAAAAGAGTCCTAGCAATGCATTTTCTAAAACTCATCCTTGTCATTCACGGCTCATTGTAACCTTTTGTGATGCATATCCTTTAAAGTAATTTAATCTTTTGCAATGTATACTCTTTAATGGTTTCTCTTAAGATCAATAAAACAAAACCCTTACGTAGAATACTGTGTAAGGAAGTAACTGTGTCTTATTTGGTTAGTTTTTTCTTGTCTTGTTTTTCTAAATCCTTATTAAAGAACCNAATAAAGCTATATTTTCCACAGCTGACAAGTGACTTTCGATTTTTAAAATGTTACTTTTTTATTNTTTTGTGAATGTATGTAGAGTTCAAATGACAACATTCAGAAGTTTGTTCTCCCACTCTACTCTGGGTTCCTNGAATTGATCTNAGGTTATCAGGCTTGGACAGCAAGTGCTTCCATCCACTGAGCCACCCCACCAGCTGATATTAAAAACAATGATTATTGTTTTTGTATTTATGTAGAGTTACATTGTGTCATAGGGCATGTAAAAAGAAGGTATTATGCATTGTAAAGTAGCAGTAAAACAAACACAAAAGCCAATGCTTCCTCTTTAGTGCTTCAGGTGCCTCTTATACACCAGCCTTTCTGGTGTTTCTCTTACAAGCAGTGAGAGGTACTTTCCCATCATGCCCTGGGCTGCTTTCAACCGCAGCAGTTATCAGCAGGTATTACCTTTGTGTTCATTTGACTGCTGCAACTGAAGTACGACGTCTTTGAAAGCAGGAACAATGTTTTAATCATATCTCTGTGTATACATCTAGCATTCTTATGAAATAATGACTACGTTCAACTGTAATGAAGCCGTGCATTGAAGGCTGGCAAGCGCCTGTTTGAAATGGCATCATGAGTGATGAAGGAAGGACTGGTTTTAAGAATGCATGCTATGTATATTTACACATGCAAATGTACAGAAATAGATAGTATTTACTTTTTATTATACAATGTCAGGGCTTTCTGTCTTTTATAATATTTCTAGTAAAATAATGTGAAAGGCAAATCAATTAAATTTACCTTCTACTTCCTGTCGTGTCTTACCTCTCAACAAACTATGTACAAGAAAGGTTCCCCCCCCTCCCCCGCCTTCCTTTTTCAGTGCATCATAGACATTTTCTGAGTGGGTTTACAGATAAGAAAGACAACCTCGCTACTGCCCTACACCCTCCAACATTTTCAGGTTATTATCTGAAGCAGACCTTGTAAGGACAGAATTCACTTCCTTGAATTTGTCTTTTGGGCAGAATCCAAAAGCAAAGGGACTAAAATAAGGAAATCAATTCCTGCAAAGGAGTGCCTGCAAAGCCCGACTAAATGAACTGATGTAATCTCAGTCCCAGACTCGCAGGCAGTAACCAGGAGGGAATTCTCATTACTCTCAATCTGGAGGAGGGAAGAGGAGATGGAGTGAAACACTCCAGCGGTTCCAGCTGGCGGAAGTCAAAGATTACTGATAAGGCTTGGGCTGCAGGACTGCTCCCTTGATTCAGTCTGGGTGATGTGTCTTACACTGCTTCGTCTGGCCTCAAGTGACAGGAAACCAAGGTAGCACTTTCAATCTTTTTTGCCCCAAATAGATAGTGAAACACAGACAAGAAATTGGAGAGATTCGATAGATAGATTAAAATATGGAAAAACACAACACATTTAAGCTTCTGCCCTGGGCCCCGAATCCCTCAACATATTGCAGGAAAAATTTCAGTGTTTATCTGAATGAGCACAAGCATGCTACTGAGTCATCTGACAAAAGAAAAGCCTTCCTTGCAGNTCCTAAGAATGGTACGGCAGGAATTTGCAGAGGGTGCGAGATTTCTTTCACAAAGTTAACCATCTTAGATAATATAAAAAGCTAGCACATCTCTTGCCGTTTCCCTGTATGGCTGCCTATTGCGCATTGTATATTGTTAGCTCACATTTGCAGCCGCAGATATATGTTAAAAGGGAAAGAAAAGATAATGATCNGGAAGTAGGAACAATTGTGTGTTCTGAACCACATCTGGAGCTCTAGTCTTAAGGAATTGTTCCTTTTTCTTTAGTTTGCAAAACTGTACACAGATATAGTTCATAGAGGAATCTACTGCATTGAAATTCTTCTGAAAGCAAAGACATTGGAAATGAATCGGTATCCTCAGACACACAAGGAAAAGCTAGAAAGGCATGCTTCTGGCTAATTAAATTGATGACACAGATTAGCTTTCCTAAGACGTTTCAGGACAAAAGGACATAATCATGCCCATTAATTTTTAAAAGGAATGAGAAAAGATTCAAGAAATATGTACCAAAACTTCTTCTAAATAAAGGGAGCGTAAAAAGTTGTAAATGAGCCAGGCATGGAGCCAACCCAGCACTTGGGAGACAGAGGTAGGCATATCTCTATGAGTTACAGGCTAACCTAATCTACATCATGAGTTACAGGCATGTAGAGTTACATAATGAGCTCCTGTCTTAAAGGGGGAAGAGGCAGATGATCATGTTATGTGAGTGTCCTAATCCTTGAAATATTCAGGTATTCAGATCAAGATTGACTAAATTATCCTGCAATTAATAGCCCAGTCTCATAATGATTTTGACAAAAAGGGTGCTTCTTTCTCAAGTTCCAAAGTTATCATAGTTATTTTGTGCTCTACTCACTTTGAGATCATAACATCTATAGATCAAGTATTATGTGTAATATTGGAATTGTCATGACATAGACAAGCATAAACACACAATAATCTACCACAAGCAGTCACACGCTCCTGCCCAGCTGAGATGAAGCTCACTTCTACACACAATGCATGGGAGGCATACCATTGATGAGGCTCCATCTATCCACACCAGATCCAAGAAACAGAAAATTAGGAACAGCAGCTGTTATTTGCTAAAAGATGCCCATGTCCTCAATTTGGAGGTGCTGGATCCACTTTGTATAATCTTCAATTATATAATATATCTTGCAGAAAGATAAGATTCAATTAATGTACAAGTAAGTGTAAGTGAGACTTTGAATTAAGACTTCCAAAGCCAAAGGAAAAAAAGAAAGAAAGAAAAGAAAGGAAAAGAAAAGGAAAAAGGTAAGATGTCCTGACTTGGGATGCCCATCTCATGTATTCAACACCATACTATTAACTTGTCAATTAAGGTCATGAGGTATTAATTCTTCATTCTAAAAGCAATGATAAAATGAATATTGCATATGCTGAACCACTTGAACTTGGGCTTCCAATATTTTNCCCCCNAGGACAGAGTTTTTCTGTGTAGCTCTGGCTCTCCTAGAACTCACTCTGTAGACCAGATTGGCTTCTAACTCACAGAGATCTACCTGCTAAGTGCTGGAACTAAAGGTGTGTGCCTCCATGCCCAGCTAGACACAAAAAAATGCAATAGGTTTGAGAACTACAAATAAATGCTGGTAGATGTGATATATGTATGTTGTGTGTGTGTGTGTGTGTGTGTGTGTGTTTGTGTGTGTGTGTGTGTATAAAACTAGACTACCAAAAATTATTGAGATGAGGGAAATTGTCTATTATTCAATAGAAAAGAGTATAATTTTATACCCTCTGAATTTCCCTCTTGTTTCTTTCCTTTGCCCGGATAGTTTTCCTAACCTTGATCTTAGCCTCAGGAAATAATCCCATCTGGTCCCAACTGCTAAAGTGCTGGAGACCTCTGTTGACCAGCGACTTCAAAATTGCCAAGTGTCCTATCTTCTTGATATTGGAAAACAGTAGACTGGAAAATTGNAGGAGATTGGTTTCCATAGACACTTGTTTACAATTGTAGCTTGTGACTAGACAGCTCCAACTTACTCTTAAACAAGTGGTTTCTCTGATAATCTTAGAATCAGGAAAAGACAAAAAAATCTGTGCAGAAAAATTTAAGTCATGTATATACTTCACCACATGGCTTGTTTTACAGAGATAACCAGCTTCAGGAGCAACAGAAGAGCCTCAAGATTTTCTAGATTTCATATCAATATTATGAGCATAAGAAATTATTTAAATGGCAATAGGATAACAAGGAATAAGTGGTTTTACAAACCTAATCATCAGTTAGTGTTTTTATCATATCAAATGCATTAAACTTCTCTGAACTGAAGTCTTTTCATCATAATATACTAAATTAAATATCTGTTCCTTGTAGAATATGATTCTGCTAAACTAGATTAAAATCAAATCATGAGCAAAATCAATTTTACTTACAATAATCCTAGCCTACTGAGACTCCAGTCTGGTAATCAAAATAAATGTCTCCTCCTTACGTATTTTTCTAGTTTTATACATCCCTAAAAGATATGATTTGTTGACCTAGCATGCCTTTTTACATTTCCTTAAAAATATGTGAAGAGAAACAAATTGCACACTCCAACCACCCCTTAGGGTACCTAAAGGGAACATATGTGTATATTTGTCTGTATATACTGATGAAAAGAGGTAAATGATAAATAGATAAGGCAATAAGAAGGTAGAGAGATAAATATTTATATTTTTATCTGTAGAATAGGAATCAGAATGCACCTAAGAGATTTTTTGATTTAAGAGAGAATGATAACTGTTTAAGCTGTCTTGAGGGAAATCTGCTTACATTGGATCTTGGGATTATTTTTTACACAAAACTCAGAGGATTTAATATCTTNTCAGTGAAGCATGCATACATGATACTAGTGATGTATCGGATTCTTCATTATTATAAGCCCGTTGCATGATGACACATCAAATGAAAACGAAAACAAGCAAGAGTTCTCTCCACCTCATCTGCCTCTGCTGGACAAATTCTAAGATCTAAACTTTACTCATGTGTCATTAAAAGAGGTTTAGGTTGATTTTTAAAATGACATATGACAATAAGCAGTCCCATTTCAATTAAAAATATATGGTGTCTTCCACAGTTGTTTTAATTGTTTGAAATTATGCTCTAGTTTTAGATATTAACTGAACTGATGCTATGATAAAAATGAATGAGGTATAATATATTTGGAATCTAACTAATCATATACACATTCTACTTTTCAATATATAGCCTATAGTGCTNTGGTTTAGGAAATAATTGTACAACTTACTGCCAAATTACTATCATATTTTTTCCTTCAAAATTTTATGTATGTATACAAAGTATCTTGAGTATATCTATCCTTCATTGTCCACCCTCAACTCCCTCCAACATCTGTCATCTTATCTCCTGATCAATTTCATGTTGTCTTTTTAAAAAAATATTATTTATTTATTTTGTTTATTTTCATTTTTATTTTTAGCTCACTGAGTCCAATTCGTGCTGACCATACGCGCACATGGGCAACTACTGGAGCATGGAGAACATACCAGTGGACACACTCCTAATGAAAAATAACTCTTCTTCTCCTAATAATTTTGAACTACCATTACCTTCCAGTTAGGGTTATGCAACTGTGGCCAAAGAAGTTTCTTATTTTATGGATAGTGGCTTATGGGGAGACACATACATTACTATTAGAAGTGTGGAGAACAAGGGAAGATTGTGATTGTGAGTGCTCAACCATAGATGGGACATCTCTGTCAACCTCCCTCCCCACAAATCTGGAGAACACCTCTGAAGAAGGGGCAGAAAGAATTGAGAGCCAGAGTACAGGGAAGAGAGCTGAGGAATGCTGTTCTCTAGAAATGAGATGGCTTTTATGCATGTGACCTCACAGCGGCTGTGGCTGCCAAGTTNACTTTTAATCTCAAGTATTTCACTGGTGCATACTGTCTCTCTCCAACAATGCTTTAGAGATGAGGTAATCATGCCTGAGATAACTGTCATGACAACTGAAGACAGAAGTCTTTTACTTCACATTGAAACGGGAGGTTTTTGGTCCAAAAGGAAACTTTTGGTGGAACTTTGCTTTTCAACTTTAATATAAGATATATCTTCAAGGCTAAGTGTGTGGGATATATATGTTAACTAGAATACTTAGCTAAGAAGTTGGGAAATAGAAATCAGTACATATTTTAAAACAGAAAAAGATTGAAGCTATGTTTTGAAAAAATAATCCATCTTCTACCTATCTACTGAAAGTAAAAAACTGAAAAGCTTCCTGGAGAACTTGCCAGCAGTGGGAATTAGAGTTCCTAGAATGTGTTTCTTGCCACGAAGCATCTGGGCCTTAAGAATGTTTTTTTATATAATATAGTACACATGTTAAGTGATGTGTGTGAGGGGTTGTTTCTCATGGTCTTTATGAACTGCAAATGATAAATATGTGCATGTTTAACTTATCTACTCATGGATACCTGACAGCCAATAAAAAGCAGGCTATAAATTTTGGTCAGAGAGTTTTAAAAGCAAAACAAATGTATATTTCAATTTAAAGAACAATGCAAAAGCTTTATTTATAGTTTTGACTATCAAATTATTACTTATAAACCTTAAAAAGAAATTTTCCCATTGACAAACCATTTTTTTT
>LZPO01045298.1:27950-39160 GCA_001675575.1 Neotoma lepida | reverse complement strand
ACTTGATCCAGACTGGCAGAGATTCACATTTCACCTTACCAAACAAAACTCATGTTAATAGTGATACTAAAAATAATTTGCTCAAACTTTACCTCTTAGTATTTCCCACAACTTTGTAATAGAGAGGATGGTAGCTGATTCTGAACTTACACAGGTCAGCTAAACATGTCTAAAGTATTTACACAAAACTACAGTCATTACAACATTTACAAAATCCTCAGTCTTCTAACACACATGTCAAACCCTGCCATGGGTTTTCTAGATGGTTTTCTTGCCTGTTCTTCATAAAATAAGGGGAAACAGCCACAATTATATTCTTAACTATACTCTCAGTAAGAATTATAGTAGTCCTAACAGTCTGAGTTTGTGTGTTACAGATGTGGCCTCACTCATATAACACACTCCTAACATGAATGCTGTCATCAAATGTCTGTATTAGGATCAGAATCTTTGTCATCTGTTTAGTTTTATTTTGGCCATTTAGAAGGACACTACTGAGGCAGCCTAACTGCTGCGGTTTCTACATCACCCCTTTGGTCAGCTCAAAAAGTTAAGAGAGATCTGTATAAACACCTAAAAGATGTTCAGGTGACCTCTAAAAGGGGGACTAATTGGTCAGTCCATTCATCATTCCTCTTTCTTTTTCATAACTAATGCTGGATTCATGGATAAAGAAGAATATTTTTAAGTATAAAGATCTGGAAAGGATAAAAACAGGAATATAAGACAAATAGCCATAAAAACAATTCTTAAAATTGAACATCTAAATATTTAAAATTGGGTTAGGAAGGTATTTGTGTGGCCATGCAAAACAGAGGACTTAAGTTTCATATCAAGACCCTGGGAGAAAACCTGATATGATGATGGGAACTGATATTCTCTGTGAGGTTCATGTTTGTATGCAGATCCATTGATCAGATTTGCTAATGAGAGACTCTGTCCCTATGCATCATTGTCTGTGGCTTTGAAATATCTATCCCTGGGACTTACAGAGTTGGATCAGTTTGGTATAAATCAGGATAGTTAAAAATTGTGTATAACTACAATGTATAGGATATTTCAGAACTACTATCATTATTATATAATATATGTGTATCTACATGTATATATGGAAGAGGGAACCATAGACTTTGAAGTACATAGATCCATGGGTAAGTCCATGGAAAACTACTGAGATGNATTCTGACACATACAATGATTGGATGGCAGAAGAGAGCCTATATGCTGTTCTCAATATCTTTACTTCTTAATACAGTATGCTCCCCGCTGATCTCAATCTCACTGTGGTCCAAAGATGTTCTTAACCTTTTCACTAATCAAATTCTGGGGTGCTAGTGCTATGAGCATGGTCCCTAAACTTATTTATGCAGTATTTATTAATTGGGCCATGGATTTAAACATATTAAAAAATTATTACTACTTTCAACGTCTTTAAATTAATTAAAACAGTAAAATAAAAGGGAAAAGTATCCATTGAAGAGTGAAGCACATGATAATAACTATACTGGTAATGTGATAATAAAGCCTAGATTTTGGCATAACAATTAAAATGATAANATATATTTAAATATAAAAATTATAAATATTCATAGAACTCAAAGTTGCTTCAAAGAACCTAAAGTGTTATGGTAGCACATATGATACACAATTTCAACACAAAATAACAATGGCATTTGAAGAGCTAGAAAAGAACATATAATGTTCTCATCATGAAGAAATCATTCAAATTCAGCATAAATGTGTATCAACTTATATATCTAGTTACTGGAAAATATCATTTAAATTTGAAAAAATATTTTAAAATTACAACTAAATGATGAGAATTTTATCGTCAACAAGAGGAAATGTCCTTGGCAGGATGTGAAGTTAGGGATGGCGCCAGAAGTGGAATAACTTGATAATATAGTATTTTATTCCCATTTTAAAGTTTGAGAATCTTCAAAAACAATTTCCATAATACCTGATAAATACTCATTCCATAAATACCTGATAAAGACTATAAGGATTGTTAGCTTATCAACTTTTTAATTATTAGATGAAAAATGACCTAATAAGAGATTAAGCCACAGAAATTATTGTAATGGAAAATTGCTATCACTGGCCCCACATTTAATGTTCTTTTGTTATGGTGATCAAAATGAACATATCTATGCACATTCTATCAAAATGTGAGGAAAATGGATCAAAGAGGAAAAAAGACAAAATAAACTCATTTACTCCATGTAATCACACAAATGTGGATTTCTGGGGCCACATTGACTGTGTCCATTTCACCCTAACTTGTGAAGACATACATAGTATCTAACAAGTACTTGATGATTTTCCCTGCTCTACTTTCTTCAGCTGGTGACTTAGCACTTCACCCAGGTTTTAGCAAAAAAACGCAATCATATCACAAGGACCTAAATTTATCTTCACTCTTGTAATTGTCTATCAGCTGACTCTTCACATGGACATTGCTTCTGCATTTCCATTTTACAGGGTTGTGTTCTAAATCAAACATGACCCATCTTCTTCATGGACCCTCCAGCTACAGAAATATCTGCATGGAATAAAATAAGTTTTACAGTCTTCACAAAGAATCCTACATAGGCATTTCTCTCCAGCACAGTCCACACAATACCACCAAATGTCTGCCAATGCCCTCTAATCTACCAGCATCAAACTAACTAAGAAACAATCCTCAATGGCCACCATCAACATCAATGTTTCTTCCTGAACACATCTGTATCAGTTTGCAAATACTTGGAAACAGGAATCAAATGGGGGGAATGAAGCTAAATTGACAGAATCTACAAGATTTCTAATCAAAATTAAAGAAAATTATTTTGAGTCATCTGAAATTATTATAATACAATCTTCCAAAACCTAACCTTCCTTCTCTACAATCTGAAGCAGCCAGCACACACAATCTGTGTCATTGTAATATCACATAAGGAACTCTGGAGTCACTACAATCATTGGCATTATTTCTCATAGAAGAAGAACTACACTGGAAATTACCCAAAGCAATTTGTCATTTTTGAACTAAACATTCCTTCTGCAGAGAAATCCTTGACAATATCCCACTCCTGGACAGCCAAAGGAAGGCAGAGTCACTTAGAGAGAATCAGAGAATCAAATGTTAAAGAACATAAATAAGAACAAACTCCTCTTCTATCCTAGAGAGAGGAAAATGGGTGAGCAGAAAAACTACCTGAAAGAGTTATGTGATTACAAGAGTAGAAATTCTGGAAAGGAAATAAAAGTTACATTGATGTGCATCCAAACTTCCTTGAGATCAATGAAAATTGAATCTAAAAATTCATTTTAAAAATGAATGAATTTCTTAAAAGCACTTACAGCTTGTCATATATTCCTTCAGCATAAATATTAATCAAAATGTTCTTCCTAAAGAAATTATAAACAGGAGTAAATGCAGCAATCACCACATTTCCATCACTGTATCGATTCCATTCATTATTNGAAGAGCACTGAGAAGCATCAAAGGTGCACACCAGAACAAGAGTCTGCAGGAGCCAGAAAATAAACATCCAAGAGAACATCATAAAATAGAAGCGTCTACCACAGTGTAAGCATGAGGACACGGATCTGAAAGTGGCCATCAACTTCTGTGTTTGTGAGCATAAGCTTTTGTAATATTGTTGGTGAGTGAAGTCATCACTCTAACCACATAATCTTTTTGGCAGGCCTCTTCTACTCTATGGAGAATTCTCCCATGTGACACTATGCATTCAAGATAAAAACAAGCTTCAAAATACATTTGGAGATTTTCTTTATCCTCAGGCCACATAATTACATCTATGAGGACTGTCAGCAAGACCCTAGGGATGACTCCTCTTGAGTACATTTGTGGAAAACTATCTTCTGTAATAGTTACGTGCAAAAGTGACTTGGGATGATGCAAATGTCTTCCAACAGAGGAAACAATAGGAGGTGAGAAGGAAAATATCCAGAAAATATTAAGCCAGAAATGGTCCATTGAAACTCAGTAGGACACCCTGCTCTCTAAAACTGATTATTACCTATGCCAATCTAACTTGTCAATGGACTGAAGGAGTCTTTAATTCTTTCTGCAGGAGTTATTCATGTCTGCAAACAAATATTCCATCGATGTCTCTCTACAGTCTAAAATATTTTCTGTCTCATTCCTGGGAAACTGATAGGAAAAAATCATCAACTCCTAATCAGTGACTTGATATCAGTGCTTAGATTAGGTTCCTCATTTACATTCTGAACTGTGATCCACTCCGCTATTGTGTCTTCTTTTCAATGGTGAATCACTCATTCAATATAAAATCCTGATCCTGCCCTACACCCATAGAAAGAGCTTCACCCTCTATTTATGTTTTCCTTTGAACATGAAGTATTTAAAGAAACCCTACCATTGACCAAAAAAAAAAATAAGATCTCATATAGTCCACCTACCATGTGTTAGTACATTTTTAATGAAGTTATCCTGAAGAACGCAAAATGCCATGACTGTAAATTTAAATTTTGAAGGATTTGACATGAATATGCATGCCTAAGAGCTCAGCCATAGATTCACACAGGTTCTGTGTTGTAGAGATAGCTTTTCTTCTACTTGATTACATACTCTCAGTAACAAAAGTGCATTCAGCACGTAACTCCTAACCTGAGCACTGACATACATGTCCAATATACATCTCTCATATAGAGAGTGAAGTGCTTTTCCCTTCTGAATAAAATAGAGGCATTTACTGATTATCACAATCACTTGCACTTCCTTTATCTTGAGGAAAATTTTAAGTGACTGTAAACTTCAATCTTCCCCAAAGCACTATTAAACTTCTAAGTTCTGATACCTAGTAAGTAGAGTTTGGAAATTGGTTGTTTACTGAGGTGGTCAGTGGAGATAAGGTCTTTACAGGTGAACCTGATGTGGTAGGAAAGAACCTCCTATGACATGGCCAAGATGTTGAACATGGAATCCAGGGCGGCTGAAACTTCTACAACCTGACTCTCAGCAGCCATGGGAAGCTTGAGCTTGAATTTCTGTGTGCCATAGTTGTGGAATAATAGAATTATCATGGTTCAAAGCACTCATTGTTGGCTCTTCATTGTAACAATACCAGAAAAATACATTATTTCTATAAATAGGTGGACTGCTTCAACCATTTTCAGGAAATAGTTGCCTGTGTAACTCAGAAAGAACCATGCAATTCCTACTGTAATGACTGGCACATTTTTATTCATTTTGTTTTGTGCATGTGTATCTAGTACTTGAGGTTCATATTAGCACTAAGGACTATAGATCTGAAACTGTGTTCTGTCATACTTTTGTTAACTTACACTTTTATATCCATGTTAGAATAGAAATTGAAATTCTTTACCTTTTCCTTATAATGTGGAGGGAATTTTAGAAATTGAAACAAAATGGTCATGGAGGTGAGAGAGGTCTTAGAAATTGTGATGCAGAACAACGATCTTGAGTGAGTCAGGCTCTGACTTAACATTAGCTTTTTTAAACTACCTTATAAAGGGATGGGTTTCTCAGAATATTTTCCCATAAGCTTAGACGTTATTGATTGTCCTACCCATCTTCAACGCACCCACACATGCTCAGCATACCATTCTCTGCCCCATTAATCCAACCGCCTACCACATATTTCTAGTCTTTTCTTCAACATGATGCACTCTTCCCTAAGAGACACTATTTCTCCAGCTCCCAGTATTCCTTATCACCATTTCTCCCTTGGAATCTCACATGGCAGCTTCTCTTACCCTAAATGCTAGTCAACAAGGATGAAGTTTTCTGGATGGTTCAAACTCTGGGGACNCTGTGCACTATTTCCAAATTGCATGGTGTTTTCAGCAATAGGGACTTAAATTTGTCTCTTTTCAGAGTCTTTTGGACATCCCTGACCAACCACTCAACAGAGCGCTTCCCATGGAATGTGTTATGGTTTTGTTACTTGGCCTGTGTTTATTCAGAAGAGCATTGTCACACCAGATGACAAAGTTTAATATGAACTCTGTATATTGGTACATTGACTTAAATGCATTATAGGTATTTCATGTAGATAAGAAATAGTAGGATTGCCTAAAAATTTTTCAGACATCCTGATGGCCTTTCATACTTCCTCCTCCCATTTCTGTATTTACCTATGTCTCCATCCCTAATTAGAATCACTCCATTCCATTTTCCCATTTCCACCTTCAGATAACTAGTGTCCTCCATTCCTCTCTCTAAATTGCTTCCACAAGCTGCACTGGCTCCTTTATTTTTGTGATCTCTAATTTATGTCAGCGCATGAATTCACATCTGGAGTTGGAGCTAAGAATCAAAGGAAAGGTCATTGTAGGAAATAATACAACATGTGATTTTAATACAGAAGACCCTTAATTTGAACCCCTTCACAATCATAACAAAAGGACCAGAGCTCACACCACTACAAAATTGTTCTCTATAGTTCATAGACATGTCATAAGGACATCAAAGGCTGTGAAAATAAACACTAAGAAAAAAATTAAAAATATATTATTGTAATCAAGTATACAACCACTCAATTAAATGGTATAAAATGCAAAAATGTCATTGCATACAACTTATGATCAATTGGGCAGAAAAAATGTCACAACTATTGGGAAACATACAGACAACACTGTAACACTTATATTTCTGAAACATGATTTTCAATTTCATACATTTAACTTGTTATGGGCAAAATGTTGTGTTCATCTCTAAGGATGCCTACAAGGTGATTGACTTAGCAAGAATGAGCCACCTTGAATGTCACAACACAAAGGCATGAACAGTTTCTCAGGCACATATAAAGAGGACAGGTAGCTCACTATCAGAATGCTTTCTTTCCTACTGTCTGACTTAAGACACCATATGACCAGTTTAGAAATCAGGCTTTAATGATTCCCAGGTTGTATTGATATTTAGAAGGCTGTGGAACTTTTAAGAATTTGATCCTGAGTGGTGATAGTAGATCATTGCCCTCATAACTTTGAAGGTTGAACCACCTCTTGTCTCTGGCCTTCAGTCTCCACTTCCTTGTGTTCTGCCGTGTGAAAGGTGCCTTCAGTTCTCACTCTCTATATCTCATCCTAAGCTTCAAATATTTCTCCAGGGAAATAATGTACTTATTCTTATGAGACACACCAGGTAAAATATTCCTTTTTTCCTTTACACTGTTTTGTATGTCTCTGGTAATTTTTCTCAGTGAATAGACAAGTAATTAATACAAATCAATAACAATTATTACTTTATAGGTCAAGTCAAACTTCCTTATACATCTACTGCTATATGTGTTGGATTCCATTAGAATAAAAAAATACCTAACTTGTGAAATTATATAAAAAAGGTATGTTTAGTTGGGTTTTTTTTGTTTTTTTGTTTTTTTGTTTTTTTTGCTTTGGCTTCTGAAATAACTGTGGTGATTAGGAAGATATAATCCTATAAAAAGAATTTCAAATGAATATGACACTTATGGTTATACATAAGCATCCACACACAGGTACACATAGAGAGGGGTGGGGAGAAAGAGAGAGATCATTTGTTAAGAGTGAAACTTGGGTGATTAGTGATGGAAAGTGCCAGTAGAGAACTCAAACTAGTTGCTAGCTAATAATGCTCAATACCTCAACACTACTGTCTTGAAAAATAAGCCTGAATCACAAAAATCTGAGAGTAAATATGTCAAAATTATATCCATTATTGTCTTATCACAATTATTGCATTTATTTTTACCAGCAAAATAAAAATATGCATTGCTGTTTTCATAAATTTTACACAGAAACTGGAATTTCTTCCCAGGGAGATTGTATATCCAGACATATTTTCCATAATGGGATTTTTCATATATTTTAACAGAGAATATAACCTTATTTTTGAAAAAATCCAATTTTGGGGATTTTTTTACATAATTATTTATTGATTCTTTGGGAATTTCACACCATACACCCCAATCTGCCTCACCTCCCAGTCCACCATATCAGCCTCTTCCCACTGCAGCATATCTCCTGATAAGAACAAAAAAATTATGTAAAAACAAAACAAAAAATTAAAAACAAAAACCTCAATCCTCCATCTTTCCAACACCTCTTCATTCATCCCAGTGGCACTGGAAGCTGAGGTGTGTCATGCAGTATTTTGTCCAGCTGAGGTGTGTCATGCAGTATTTTGTCCAATCAGACCCACCCCATAATATATTCATTGCAATGAGTCATTGGTCTGGTTCAAGGCTTCATCACTGGATGCTCACTGAAATTCCTCTCAGATATGCTGTTGCCCTGAGTACAGAAGATCCTGCAGCTATTGTGCCACAGGACCAGTCCCTTCGTGCATTACAGCAGGTATTAGATAGGGTAGATGTTAGGCAGGGCCAACCCAAAGCCCAGGACTTGGTGTCTGAGTGCTAGCTGAGAGGTAGGCCTGGGCCACTGGGACTGCCTCNCTCAAGCAAGGGGCAGAGCCAGCTCTCCTATGAATCACTGCAGAGCTCAGCCAAACTGTGACTTTCCTGTTGGTGTAGTAGTAGAAAAGGAGGAAGGTGACCCACACACTCAAGAACAATAGCACACAGAACGTCAGGAACTTGGTTGCACTGAGGTATCTCATAGTTTCCTGGACTTGAAGGTCATACTTTAGCTCCCAAGTGCCTGGACTTGAAGGTCATACTTTAGCTCCCAAGTGCCACGCAACAAAGGTATCCCAGGTCCCGATGGAAGGCAACAACTTGAGGATGTGTTGCACACACTGATGGTGTGGTCCTATTCATAACATGAACATCTGTGTCAATCGAGGGAGCAGAGGTGCCCAGCCAAATGCCACAGAGCACAAGCTGGATGATCGTGCAGATGCCAACAACAAAATTATGGGCCATAACACAAATGTCCAGAAAATCTGGGACACCATGAAAAGACCAAACATAACATTTATGCCCCAAATACAAGAACACGTACATCTGTAAAAGAAACATTACTAAAGCTTAATTCGCACATCAAACCCCATACACTAGTAGTGGGAGACTTCAACATCACACTCTCACCAATGGATAGGTTGCCAGACAGAAACTTAACAGAGAAATAAGGGAACTAACAGAAGTTATAACTGAAATGGACACAATAGACATCTATAAAACATTCCATACAAACACAAAAGAATATGTCTTCTTCTCAGCACACCATGGAACCTCCTCTAAAATTGACCACATACTCAGTCACAAAGCAAATCTCAATAGATACAAGAAAATTGGAATAACCCCCTGTATTTTATTGGATCACCATGGCTTAAAGCTAGGTTTCAACAACAACACAAATTACAGAAAGCCTACTATCTCATGGAAATTGAATAATGGTCAACTGAATCACCACTGGGTCAAGGAAGAGAGAAAAAAGAAATTGAAGANTTCCTAGACTTCAATGAAAATGAATGTACTACATACTCAAACTTATGGGACACTATAAAAGCAGTGCTAAGAGGAAAAAAATCAAAGATCTAAAGGCCTACATAAAGAAGTTGGAGAAATCTCACACTAGCAACTTAACAGCACACATGAAAGCTCTCNAACAAAAAGAAGCAGACTCATCCAAGAGGAAAGATGCCAGGAAATAATCATATAGAGGGCTGAAATCAATAAAATAGAAACAAAGAGAACAATACAAAGAATCAATGAAACGAAGAGTTGGTTCTTTGAAAAAATCAACAAGATAGAAAAACCCTTAAACAAACTGAGAAGCTTTTGTAAGACAAAGGACACGGTAAGTAAGACAAAATGACAGCCTACAGAATGGGAACAAAACCTTCACCAACTCCACATCTGACATATAACTGTGTGGCAAGCCACAAGAATATGAAATACGGAGTCCAGCTACATATAATAAGCTATACCTTGACATACCAAGGTGTCCTTCAAGAGGAAAGCCATTTATCATGGAATTTTGGTATTATTCAACTTTAATATTCAGCTTCTTCTTGTTATGAATTTCTTGNGCTCATAATTCCCTTAGAAGATGTGTGTGTGTGAATCTCCTTTTCAGGCATATATGCTCAAAGTACTTGGATAAGGTCATGTAGGAAGGGCCTTCTGCCTCTGAGCAACTTGTTGCCTTTTTAGCATTTGAACTGGGTACTACCTTTAGCAAATATTCCCTTTAGCTACATCAAAAGATAGGGCCAGCCCCAAACAAAGCATTAAAGGAAAAGTGAGGAACAGAATAGGTGACCAGACCACCTGCTAGGTGCTAGAAGCCCCTGAACTAAGGTAAAACATCCTTTCGGAGACAACCTGGCACCTAGGCCAAGTGCCTGGCTCCTAGGTGCATAGCTTTGTTTCTTGTGCAAATAAAGTTTAGACCATCCCTTGCTTTCAGCCTAGTGGCATTCCAGAGCAAATGACTCAGAACAAAGGAGGTTTTTGTATATCCTGGTGGAGTGAAGGGTGGGACAGGAATCCTGGCCAGTCAGAGAATTGCATGGCCATGAGATAAAGCACAAGGCATTGTCTGTAGATGGTAGACAGAGCCACAGGGCCAGAGAGAAGAGAGAAAGGCAGAGATTCTGTAGATGGTAAGGCAGATCTCTTGGACAGTTTTCTCAGAGCCAGGTGTAAGGAGCTAAGAAAGANAGAATGAGAAGAAGGAACAGAGGACGAAGATGAGATTGATAGCATAGGAGCTTAGGACTATAAGAAGACAGGAAAAGTAGGTANAGAGAGGTTCTGAATGTCAGGATGGAAATGAAGCTGTGTAGATAGAATTTTGCCTTAGAGAAATAAAGTAAACAGACAAAAGAGCATGGTGTACGTAGACTCTTTTCCCTCATATAGTGCCACGCCAGATGTAGCATCTGCCCAAGGACTATGGAAGGGAACTTTCTCAGGGCAGGTCCCAGGGAAAATTCCATTATACCTCATCTCCAAAATATATAAAGAACTCAAGAAACTAGACGTCAAAATATCAAATAATACAATTTAAAAAATGGGCTACAGATATAAAAAGAGAATTCTCAACATAAGATTCGCAAATGGAGTGGTTTCCTGAGACATGAAATCAANAGTGGCTTCCTCAAACACAGAATCTGCCAGCTCTCAATGGACCAAGAGCCCTGATAAGATCAAGAGTGGCTCCCTGAGTCACATAACCAGCCAGCTTGGATTGAACCAAGAACAGCTCCTGGAGATATAGAATCTACCAGCTCCAATTAGACCTAGAGCTAAGTTTGGACCCTGAGTGTCCCC
>LZPO01045297.1:14702-26744 GCA_001675575.1 Neotoma lepida | reverse complement strand
CCAATTTAATAGAAGAAAGTAGAAAAGGCAGATTTATCTATTCAATGTAATGACAGTGGGAAGAGGAACAAAGAGATCCAGTGACCTCTCAAATCTGTTGGTTTTTTTTGGAGGGGGTGGGGGTTTCTGAAGTGAGACTGAAGTTTAAACTAAAGGCAGAAGGTGAGNGATATGAACACCTATGAAGCTCCTGTGCATGTGTGGCACTATCCACCACTGACCTGTCATTGCCTGGGCTTCAGTCTCTCANCCTGTAAGGTGGTCTGACAAGTTGTCAGAACCATGTGACATCTCTTCTCTGAGACAAGTTTCCATTGTCTTAGCATACCTGACTCCCTTGTCCAGATACTCCCCAAATCAACGAACATANACTTTCTTTCCACAGTGTCAGAATTTAGCCACAAAATCACAAGGTTCATCAGGTTTAGTGATGGCGATTTGTCATAAAGTCCACCTATCGTAGTATCTTGGTTGAGGTGAATACAGATTCCTTTATCTCTATCTCATTTACTAATATGAGCACTCATATCACACGATCATATATCACACACGCACACTCACATACACACACATACACACACATTACACACACATTNCACACACACACATGAATATAAGTTAAGAAGGCTGTGGCAGGCCTCATAAGGCTTTAGAAATGAACTGAGAAGAAGACTCNAGACTTCAGATCAAAATCCAGATTGGTGTCAGGAGGAAGATGCTGCTAGAAACTGTTGGTATCAGGTTAGAGAGCAGGGATGTAGAATTCAAGGTATCATGGCTGAGCCAGGTCCAGAATAGGAAATGGGTCAGGTTCAGGTCCAGATCATTAAATAAGCAGACAGGCAGGCAGTTGAATAGGTTGAGTGAACACTGGGGCAGATCCCAATCTGATCCTTGCCCCATACATCAGGCATCAAATAATACATCAGTATGTCATCACGGTGTTAGCCTTCTACCATGTTATGGAGGGGTAAGCAAGAGAATTACACNTTTTCCTCTGTCTTATGTGTCCAACCAAGTTCTTGGGCTTGCTTTCTCTGATATGATTTTAATGTGGCCTGTACCCTCATAGTTTCAAGTCTCTCCTAATAAACTTACAGACTGGCTCCTTTGCTATTTCTAGGAATACATCCTATTAGCTTGTGATATATGGATGGTGACTGGCAGATAGTGCAGTTTTGGAGACCACCCAGGAGCTAGTCAACCTTTCTTAGAGTGAAATCAACAGCTGCTTGGAAAATGGAGTTTCTTGGGACAAGACACAGCCTGAAAAGTAGAGTAACTTAGACTAGGGCATCATCTGTTTTTAACAGTGATATTCTTGGGAAATTCCCATTTCTTTGGGGTCCATTTTTACATAGTATGATAGCCAGACTGAGAGGAATAAGTGTCTTTTTAGAATAGTTTTACCTGGCATGGAGCCTTCCCATGCCCATCCCTTAGAAATCTAANTCACCTATAGACATGTTAGGGTGTTGCTATCTCCTTGATGAGATAATGTGCCTTTTCCTTCCCAGAAGCCCTTTTTTGTTCCCTTAGAGCCTCTGCTCAGAGACTTGCCTACTTGTCTGAGTCCTGACTCTTCCTTCTTTGGGATACTGACCAAAGCCTGGGATAACATCCCTGACACTCTGGACCCTCCTTATTCATTCTCTGAAGCTCTGCTCCACACTCACACCTGCTGCCATGCTGCTGCTNGCTAACCTCCATTGGCAAAAGCATGCCTTTCCGTCTTCCTCTTCTCTCCCTGTCTGCTCTGGACAGCTGCTGAGATTCATAGCTTGTCTGTTTTGCTGCTTTTCTGTCAGATGCTAATAAAATTCTCATTGACCTTGCAAACTGGCTTATTAAAGCTGTTAGAGAGAACCTTGATTTCCCTGGTAACAGAAACATAAGGACAGGAATGTAACTGTGGAGATGCTAAAAGAGGAAGTTGCTTGGCTGGTTCAAAAGGCAGAGGAATGCTGGTACTGACCACTGTAGCCAGGTCAAGATGACTGAGACATCCAGAGCTTCAGGTTTTTCATAAAATACTAATGTCCACATGAGAAATTTATAGGTACTCAAATCATTTGCCTCAAATATGCATACTTTTAAAGTGCTATGTGCCAGACATAGTAAAAAAATGAGTAAAACCATACACTATAGTATATTAACAAAGGCAGGAAAATCAGAAATTCAAAGACAGAGATATATAGCAAATTTCATGCAAGCTTGGGTTTGTATGGCAGTTTTGTTGTTGTTGTTGTTGTTATTTTTAATTCCAGATGTAATAAGATGTCATGATGGAATTTTCCTTNCTAAGACCCCACCCCTATATCCATGGAAACTAGAGCAGACCAATAGTGCAATAGCTAGTGATAATGAAGCTTTTGAAGCCCCTTGGGACAATCAAGAGAGCCTCTCCTAGAATTCCAGCTTTTGTTTACTCTCCCAAATACAAGGGATCTTGGAAGATAACAAGGGATCTTGGNAGATAACCCAGTATACAGGAAGAAGAAGGTTGATTTTGAAAGGGACTGGACGGTGCAGCTTCCACAAGGCGATCATCCAGGATGGAACTGGTTTCTGCAGTGATAAAGCTGTTTGGGGGGTCAGTCATCCTTCTGTAACTACCCCTTAGCTGTGCTATTTAAACAAGCCCAACACACTCATTTGTTTCTCTTTGATCTGTTTCTTTATTTGCTCATGTCTCCACAGGAAAAGTAAATGCAACACCTGGCTCTCATAATAAGACCATGTCTGAACAACAACAACAACAACAACAACAACAACAACAACAAAAGTCAAGGAACAGTCAGGGAATGCTTTTCTGAGGGAAAAAAAAAAAACTATTCAAGTCCTCCAGGGAGAAGTAAATGCTATCATCCTGAGATGGACAAGAGTGATGATCAAGTGGACTCTAATGTGTAATGTGACTTAAGAATAGGGAATGAGGGAATAACGCTAGCANAAGTTAAGGTCTGGAAAAATATGTCATTTATTATAATTATAATTCCAGAAAGATTTCATGGATAAATTCATTTTGTTTCTGTTGATTTTCTTACTGTAATCAAATATTTCTTATACACTGATAGGGTATAGTTTAAGAGGGAGAAAATATAGAATCAAAAATTATTCCAATCTAGATTGATACATAGAGGAGAATGAAATTGAGTCAAAAATTGTAAGTCATCCTGAAGACAGGATAAAGAGGTATTTTTTCTACATTTGGAAAATCTGAAAGCTGATGAATTGTGATAATGAACAAAAAGTCATGATGTGGCATGATTACTAAATTCATAATGGTGCCATTTTCTGAGACAGGAAACTATGAAAAACTGGAAGCTCTGCTCTGAGTATATTAAACATGGTGGGTCTTAAGGATTTGATAAACATATCATAGAATCAGTTGGTTACAAATCCAGAACTCGAGAGGAAGGTGTGTCATGAGGTAGAAGAGATGTAGAAACCAGTAGCCCACTGTCAAAATCAGGCTCATAGATGTGTTCAGAACTATGTAATAGTATTTCCATTTTAAATTTTTTCAAATAGTCATAAGCTTTTATAAGTTGGAAGAAGTTACATTAAAGTAGAATTTCTTTAATAAAAGTTCTGAATTTCCCCATGCTTCTAATCAGTAGAGATAGTAACATTTATCAACATAAAAATACAATTATCATCTCAAAGGGGATAAGGGATACTTTATTCTANAACTCATATGTGTACCAGTAACCCACAAAACAAGTTTCAGGCTACCACATGTTCTAAATTACAATGGGGGTAACAATTTTTAGGTGTTTTTATAGAAACAGAACAAAGAAGGTCATAAATCAACATTTCAAATNCATTGGTGAAAACATCAGGTGGGTAGATTTCTAATGGGGGAACTAATTAAGGCAACTCCACGTAGTTAATACAAGATTTATTTAGGGGTAAGTTACAGCCATTAAAGGGGTTGGTTACAGGATCCATGAGAGGTGAGACGCAGTCCGGTGGGGTCCTCTGGAGAATTCTGCTTGGTCTGCCATCCAGCGTCCAGGATCACCAGGAACCAAGAGGGCCTGCACGGCCAGATCTCCAGTCTTAAAGGCTCCCGTCTCGGCCCACCCCAGGGGAGGTGCTAGGTAGGCGCGGCAGTTACTGGAAGCCTCAATAAGGAAAGTGCTTCCAGGTCAAAGCTGGAATTGCTGCCCACTACAGGTTTCAGCAACATGGAGAAAGCTCTGTCATAGGTCTTGGATTCTATCTAACTGCATTCCTAGCCTCTTTATTGATGGAGACTGGAAGTCTTTTTTAAATATCCCAAAAAAGTTTACCCAATGGTCACAAATATGTTGGGCCACATGAAGAGGAGGACATAATAAATAACTATGAATAAATAACTATGAAGGAACCTAAANNTGACCCAGAAAATATGAATAATTTGGGTCTGGACTCCTAACATGCCAAACTTTCCCTATCACTAAGGTTCTGAGCAGTCAATACCTCATCTGGTAGAAAGATGCTTTTTTAAATGCATGTCTGAACTGCATAAGTGAATGGAGAGAGAGAAAAAAATAAAGCACAGGTGAACTGTTATACATCAATCCTTCGTTATTCCTCCATGCTTCCCAGAAAGCATTTGTTGACATTGTGGTAATGGATCTCCCTATAAACAACATTTCAGATCAAAGNAGTGAATGAGAGCTCAAATGGAAGTGAGAAAATGGATCAGAGTAGGGTGCAAGCTCTTGACACGTGGGTAGCAGCAGAATCTTCCTAGGATGTAGTTTACTATAGTGAGTGACCACAGCATTGTAGAAAGGGAACAATGCATGAGAAGCAAACATCAGAAGAACTGAAGCCAAGAAGAATAGAGNAAGAGGAAAAGAGACTGATACTGGAATTTCTTCAGATGGATGAGGCTAAAAGGCAAATGAGAAAATAAGCAACAAATGATCTCCCAACATCTATGTCAGAATATGGAGCCCTGGCTGCAGGAAGACTTTTATCACAATTATTAAACTCAATGCAAAGGTCATGTTATTGTCACAGGAAATACTAATAAGAAAACTGGTGAAGGAATAGAGCAAAATGAATCTCCCTGCTTTCTGCCATGAGGAAACTGGCAGTCTATGTGATGAACTCTTCTGAGGACTAGCTTGACTATAGCACCAAAGGTGACATAGTACATACACCACGAATGTGTCTCCACATTTTTCCTTTCTGAAAGTCATGGCTAGTCTCATTCAGAGAACCTAGCTGTTTCCACAGTGCTCATGTCTTAAAATATTTTCATCGGCAGGCTGCCTGAGGCTTCAAACTTCAATTATTCTTTAGACCTAGAATAGCCTTTCTAAAACAAACTGTGAGTATTCCTCCTTGACATCTAATACACTTTCCACACCTGAGGGTCATTATTCTATTTTAAGTTGTCAGCAGAACAAAAGAGAGCACAAATGTCAAGTAATATTTCTAGGTGATTAAATAGCAGGCACTTGCTGCCTGTAGGAAAGTATGTTTAGTGTTCACATGTGTTTACCATGTAAGGAGCAGTAAAAGTTATGTTTAAATGTACACCGTAAAGAAGAAATTTAAGCACTTAAAGGTAATTGGTCAGTTCAGATTCAGAAATCCTCTAACAGGGTCCTTNTCCTTGTCAAAAGTCTGGAATTTTCCTTATACTTTGAACCTGTATGGCCTTTGCCTACACAGGCCAGTAAAATAAGGTGGAGATAATACTGTTAATTTTGTGCATACAGGATCAGCTCTACTTTACATACATCAATTGAAGAAATTTATCTAGCAAGACTTTTGAGGAAGAAAAAAAGAATAAGTTATATGAAACATGGCATATTTGTTGTCTTGTATATCTTCAATATATTATAAGAACAATATGATTGTCTAACAACTATTTGCATAATCCATTATAGTTTACAAGGATTAAAAAGTTAGTCCTCAGCTTATGTTGGAGAGATTATGGAGAAAAGGGAACACTCCTTCACTACTAGTGGGAATGTAATCTTGTACAGCCACTCTGGAAATCAGTATGGCGGTTTCTCAGAAAATTGGGAATCCACCTACCTCAAGACCCAGCTATACAAAAGATGCTCAACCACACCACAAGGACATTTGCTCAACTATGTTCATAGCAACATTATTCATAATGACCAGAACCTGGAAACAACCTAGATGCCTTTCAACCAAAGAAAGGATAAAGAAACTGTGGTACATTAACACAATGGAGTATTATGCAGCAGTAAAAAACAATGTCATTACGAAATTTGTAGGCAAATGGATGAAACTAGAAAAAAATCATCCTTAGTGAGGTAACACAATCCAGAAAGACAAACATGGTATGTACTCACTCATAAGCAAATATTAGATGCAAAGCAAAGGATAACCAGGCTACAATCCACAATCCCAGAGAAGCTAGTAAAGAGGAGGACCCTAAGAGGGACACACTTAGATTGCCCCAGGAAGGGGAAAAGGTTAAGATCTCCTGGGTAAACTGGGAGTGGGGAATAGAGGGGAGGGGCTTGTGTTGATATATTCTGTCCCCCAATATANTGTGCACTCTAATAAAGTTTATCTGAGGATCAGAGGAAAAAGCCAGCCACTATAGTAAGCATAGAGGTCAGGCAATGGTAACACATGCCTTTAATCCTATCACTTGGTAGGCAGAGATCTGTCTGGATCTCTGTGAGTTCAAGGCCACACTGGGAACAGAGCTAGGCATGGTGGCACTTGCCATTAATCCCAGCACTAACCACAGAGGTCTGGAGGTCTGTACAGACAGACAGGAAGTGATGTAGCTGGGCACAGAGAGGAAGTCAGATGTAGAACATAAAGGCATATAGGCATGGGTATACAGGGAGTAGCACTCTTTGGCTGAGGATCTCCAAGTGGTAAGAACATGGCTGGCTTCTTTTTGCTTTTCTGATCTCTCAGTTTTTTTTACCCCAATATCTAGCTCCAGGTTTTTATTAATAAGACCATTTAGCAATTTGTCTTACAGGTGATGGGAGGTGGGAGCATGAAGGCTCAAGATGGCCGAGTTGGGAGAGAGCAATGAAAGAGATATCTTGACAGAATTAATTGTTAAGGGGATGGGGAGAAATCTGCAGCTAGGAAAAACCCCAGAAACTCACAAGATTTTCCCCAGCTAAGATTCATAGCAATGGTGGAGAGGGTACTTGAACTAGCCTTCCCCTGCACTCAGATTGGTGTCTACCCTAATTGCCATCATAGAACCCATATCCAGTGACTGGTGGAAGCAGATGCAGAGACTCACAGCCAAGCACTTGGCCAAGATTCTGGATTTCAGTTGAAGAGAGGGAGAAAAGATTATAGGAGCAAGGGGAGGGGGGGGGCCAGGATCATGATGGGAAAAACCACAGAGATCCAAACTAGTGGGAGCTCATCGACTTTGTACTGACAGCTGGGGAGCCTGCATTGGACTACACTAGGCCTTCTGAATGTGGGTGACAGTTGTATGGCTTNATGTGTTTGTGGGTCCCCTGGCAATGGGACCAGGACTTATCCCCGGTACACAAACTGGCTTTTTAGACCCATTCCCTATGATGGGATGCCTTACTCAGCCTTGATGCAGCGGGGAGGGTCTAGGTCAGGCTCCAACTTGGTGTATCAGACTGTGTTGACTACCCAAGGGAGGCTTTACCCCCTATGAGGAGGGGACAGGGGTGAGTTAAGGAGAGATGGGAGGAGTGGGAGAGGGGAGGGAGGCGGAACAGGGGTTGGTAGGTAAAAGGAAAGACATTTTTTTTAATTAAAAAGTAAAAAGAAAAGAAATCCTTAAAATTAATCTGCGGCATGCAGTTATCACCCCCACATTATAAAGGACATGACTGAGGCTCAGAAGACAATGGAAGTGCCATGTACTGTGCCAGGAACAACGATTGATCTAAATTCCTGCGAGCTGCCTTCCAGAAAAAAATCATCTTCTCATCTCAGCGTTCCCCACACCACGGCACTGTCCACAAGAACTGCAAGACACCTAATCCCAGCTGGTCCCATTTGCCTCAGGTCTGTCTATCTGTGTTGCACNCTGGGATTTCTTAGAAACAATCCCATGATCAACTGCAAAAACCCCACAGGTGAATCATTTTCACAATAACCAGAAGGCAAGCCAAGGACAGTTTATTTTTATGTTAAAGGACTTCAAAGGCACCAGAAATATGATTTAAACCAAATTAAGAATGCAAACACGAGTGGTGATGNCTTAATGTGTAAAAACATGTGTATCATCACATATTTCTCTGTACCCACTATATTTTTCAAGAGCAGACAAAATATTTTCCCTGTGTATTTACTTAACTGCAGCACTGGATGCATTTAAAGCTTCTCCTTGGACATTTATTAAGGTTCTGCTGAGAGGTGAACAACATAAAGACTCACAAAGTCAGTCCTCTAGGCCTCCTTTCCTATGGTGAATAACAAGTGCTGATATTTAAGAGAGCCATGGCAAGGAGGCGCTGTCATTACTGAATGATAACCACCCTTGCACAACTTTCTCCCAGTTTCTCCCTCCGATGCCTGGTACAGCCNCACTAAGGCCTGCTATAATCCAGACCTTTCAATCATGACTTNCTCTCATTTCTAGGGAGAAGGGCACCAAGAAAAAATCATGCCCATGTCTCTGTATATTTTTCTGAAGAATATCCATGAAGCCTTCTCATTTCTCCTTGAAAACAATGTTCCATCTGGTTTCACTTCCATAAAACTATTCGAAGGAGAGGCAGAAATCACAAATTTGCATGGATGATTTATTTTGTTGTTTTATTTGCTTTTAAAGCATTTCATGCGTGATGGGAAATGTAAGTATCATTTCTTCAGAGCACCAAAAGGAAACCTTATCTCTCCTTGGCATGAAGTGCTATGCAATTGCGGGGTCAGGTTATAGGAGCAGGAGAGATTTAGTGTTGTTATGTCCTCTAAAAATATTCTGCTTGAAAAGACTGTCATCCTTTGTTCTAAGGACACAGGGGCCATGGCTGTTTGGTGAATACTTTCATCTAACTATACTAATACATTATAGACTGTAGATCTCCCTGTGTTAAATAGGAGTACCTCTGATTATATGACGCCCTCTGAATTATTATCATACTATTTTTTAACCCCCTCCTCCTCCATCACCTCAACAACCTGATTGCTCATGTTCCCGTCCCCACCCANCCTCAGTCTACTCATGAAATCTCTTCTATTTCCTTTTCACAGGAGAAGTGGGTGTCTCCCGATGAACCCTCCTTCTTCTCTAGCTTCTTTGGGGCTGTGGATTGTAGCATGATTATCTTTTATTTTATAGCTAATGTTCACTTATGAGCCAGTACATACCATGTTTGTCTTTCTCAGTCTTGGTTACCTCACTCAGGGTGACTTTTTTCTAGTTCCATCCCCTTGCCTTCAGATTTCCCGATGTCCTTGTTTTTAACAGCTGAGTAATATTCTGCTGTGTAAATGTACCACATTTTCTTTATTCATTCCTCAGTTGAGGGACACCTAGTTTCTTTCCAGGTTCTGATTATTACAAATAAAGCTGCTACAAACATAGTTGAGCAAGTGTCCTTGTGGTATGATTGAGCATCCTTTGAGTATATGAACCATGGCAAATTTTATAAAGTAAAACATTTAATTGGGGTGGCTCGCTTACAGTTTCATAGGTTCAGTTCATTATCACTATGACGAGGAGCATGGTGGCAGGCAGGCAGACATGGCGCTGGAGCAGTAGCTGAGATTCTTACATCTTGCAGGCAACAAGAAGTCAACTGAGACACTGGGCAGTATACTGACCATAGAAAACCTCAAAGCCCACTCCCAAGGTAACACACTTCTTCCAACAAGGTCATACCCATTCCAATATAGCCACACCTCCTAATAGTGCCATTCTCTATGAAATTACAGGGGCCAATTACATTCAAACTACCACATGAAACTTTACTGAAAAAAAAATCAAAGGATGAGATTTTCTTAAAAACAACATAAGATATTTTACCACCACTTGACTCTCAAACTGGTTACCTGTCTGTTATTAGTATTTTTTCCACTCTTTCAGTTTCTAATATACCTAAAACCTCAAAACTCTTGATTTGTTGTTCAGTATTTTACCAGGCATATTTTATTCCCATGCACTAAATATGTGAAAGATTCACACAAAGTTCCTTTATTTTGGAAATTAAATCAGTCATTTATGAAATTCCTCTTTGTCAAGATAATGCAAAAATAACATATCACCAAAGATAGTATAAAATTTCTCAAACAAAAAAATTTTTTTAAATATTTATTTTATTTACTATATGTACAGTGAGTGTTCTGCTTGCACCAGAAGAGGGCACCAGATCTCATTATAGATGGTTGTGAGCCACCACGTATTTGCTGGGAATCAACTCAGGACCTGTGGAAAAGCAGCCATTGCTCTTAACCTCCAAGCCATCTCTCCAGCCCCACACCAAGTTTCTTATTCTTATTCTAGTATAATCTGCAAATGCCTTCCACACTCAAATGCCTGAAGATTCATCATTCTAATACTTCAGTGTCCAAATCANATGGGCCAAACTACTGTTCAGCTCCATCAACCAAACACTTGAGACAAACTGCGATCTATGCTTGAAGTGCCCAAGTTAGTTGATAGAAAGTCTCTCTTTCTCTCTCTCTCTCTTTTAATTGAAAGTAGATTTTTTTCATAGGATATATTCTGATAATATACCCCCTCCNGCAACACTTCCCATATCTTCCCTACTTCCCCATCCACAAAAAACCACATCCTTTCTTGCTCTCATTGTGAAACAAACAGGTATTTAAAAATAATAAAATAAAAGAAGATTAAAATGAAAACAAACAAATCTGAATAGGGCAGAACTGAGAAAAAAGAAAAAAAAACAGAGCCCCACCACAAAGAAGAAATAAGTGTAGCAAATGATCTGTAGTTCTATAAAGATTATAAATCTGAAGCCAACACAGTGCAAAGACTGTTGCTTTAAACCTATGAAAGTCAAGTGAGGGTTTCGGCTGTCAGAAGGTGTTTCAAAGCACGGAGAGGAGCAAAGGTTTGAGCGGCCCTAGAGCAGTTCTAGTCATCTGTATTGGTTCATTATTGAGATCACAATGAGGGGAACTCAAAGGAAGTGTGCCAATGCATAGATCTTACTCTCAACTAAGCCCTCACAATACTAGAGATATCATTTTACATTTAATGGATTTTGAATGGCAACCAGGTTATAAAGACAACAAAATAGATAAAAAGTTGAGCACAGAAACCAAGGAAAGGAGGTGTGTAACTCTTAGAATGATTGGCCTATATTAACATTTTTATTAGACAATTTTTATATCAAGGAGGGACAAAGATGAATAACCATTGGGAGTTGATACTGAAGGTTTGCCATTTGATAAGTTATGGATACTGAAAGTGTTCAGATTTTGACCTAATTAAAGTCTAAAATTAACATCTTAGCTTATGAAGAAAATATAGTCAATTTTCCTACACATTTTTTTCTAGCAGGCTTATGTTTGTTTCCTTTAAGAGTCAAACAGACACACATGCATGCATTGCACCTAGATGCAGATGTTCCAAATTTCATGGAACAACTTATTCTTCAATTTTGTTTCAGTTAATGAGCTTTCTAAAAGGAAATGACTGCAGTGATTTAAAAGAAATTGAGTAAAATGTCTTTCCTGAATCAAATTAACCATAATCTATTAGCCTTGGAATATGTTCATAATAGTATTAATAAGAGCTCATCTTATTAAAATTCAGTGGGCAATATTCACCTGTCCTTTCCCAGAAATTTCTTACTGCTTCCCTTCTCACAATTAATGNGATCAAGGTGTGTCATGAGGGAGTGGCAAACGCTCTGCTTTAGACATCATAGCCCTTGGTGCTTGGCTCTGCTTGAGCTAACTCCATTCTATGACTTCTTATAAATCATTAAACATTGCTGTTTAAACTTCTTCCTGTCTTAAAGGGGATTAATACACCTTACCTCCTGTTGAAAACTTTTGTAGATGAGCAAATTAATAAAAGTAATAGTGCAAAGCATGCTTACTATATGAGGCTGCAGAGGCCCA
>LZPO01045296.1:15139-31566 GCA_001675575.1 Neotoma lepida | reverse complement strand
AAAAAAATGTTTTCTATATATCCATTTCCTTATCTTTTGAGTCTCTTTCTGTCATGGAATAATCCCTTTGTATACTCTGAAGATTTGTCACTATAATTGGTTTAAAAAGAAATGGCAGGCCAGACAGGAAGCATAGGTGGGACAATCAAACTAAGGATGCTAGGATGAAGAAGAANNGAGTCAGTNGAGACACCAGAAGATGTAGAGGAAGCAGGACTGTAGAAAATAAGGTAACAAGCCATGAGCCATGTGACAGAGGGTAGATAAGAAATATGGATTACTTTAAAATGTAAAGGTTAGTTAGTAATATACCTGAGCTATCAACTGAGAATTTACAGTTAATACTAAGTTTTTGAGTGATTCTTTGGGAGTGGTGCCTGGCACAGCAAAACTCCACCTACAAATGGCATTNCAACAGTGGGCCAGAATTTCCACATAAGACCTAACAAGGCCTAAAAGAAAGATTCTAAGAACACAAAAATGGAACCNACCATGGCTTCCTAGTCTCCTGCCTCTCATGCTGGCCACAGTATAGAGACATGTCTCCTGGCAACTGCCAGCATGCCATAAACTAAGTCACATGGCAGGTCTCTCACACCAGCTGCCATACAGAGAGGCATCTCTCAGTCACTGCCTGTNAGCTTGAGTTTAGAGCACAAACTATACAATGTGCTCCATGGTAGGTTTGGGGTTTTGCTCATGCATANAGAAAAAGTTACAGATATTCACTAAAGAAGATACAGATGGAAAAAAATCTCTACATGGGTTACAGTATGTTTAAAAATATTCATAGACTTGGAAGAGAAAAGTGAAGGTATAGACAGTCATAAAAAAGAAATATACAGTTTTAAAACCATAAAGTGCTTAAAAAGGCAGTAAAATAATATAAAAGAAATAAGCAATATAAAGACAGAAAATGCACAGAGTTCTGATCCTATATGTTATTGTGTTGTCTTTAAAATTTTTGGCTACTAGGAGACACTGGATTATGGAAACTTCTAGATTAAACCACATTTGTATTTTAAAATTATCTTGAGTTCAAAATTTAAGTCAAATTTAGCTTGCATTGGGGAAGAGGTTATGCTTTCATTTCCACTTTGTCCTCAGTTGGTAGAACTGTTTAGGAACTGTCTCTTATACACATCTAGATGTGTATAAGAGACAGTGTTAAAAGTGCTTAAAAAGGCAGTAAAATAATATAAAAGAAATAAGCAATATAAAGACAGAAAATGCACAGAGTCTTGATCCTATATGTTATTGTGTTGTCTTTAAAATTTTTGGCTACTAGGAGACACTGGATTATGGAAACTTCTAGATTAAACCACATTTGTATTTTAAAATTATCTTGAGTTCAAAATTTAAGTCAAATTTAGCTTGCATTGGGGAAGAGGTTATGCTTTCCTCTGTCTCTTATACACATCTAGATGTGTATAAGAGACAGGTCTTAAGGGGTCCCCCCTCAGCCATGCCCTGGTCGGGGAGAGGTACATAGGAGTTATCTGCTGCCTACTAGCATGGTGCTTCAGGGGTAAAGCACAGACAACCACTCCTACAGGATGATGCTCACATTCCCCAATATTTTGGTTATGGATGTTTGCTGTAATTTAAAGAGGGATAGTTACAAGTAGCTATTGGTCATATTAAAAAAAAAAAGCTAAAGCAAGAGTTAAATTCAAAGATCTCTTTCTAAAGGAAAAAAAGGGGGAATTTGGGAGAGAAATGACAGGATGAAAGGGTAGATTATTGAATTTACTTTTAAAGTAAAACAGTAACTATTAATCTTAAATATTTTACATTGGTGTATATTGATACAAATTTAAGGTTATTTCTGTTATAGTGTATATATGTTTTTACTTTGAGTAAGATATTTTATATATTGATACAAATTTAAACTTATTTTCTTTATACTGAGCATATGTTTTTATTTTTGCTTAAGGTATTACCTATACAGCTCATACCTATATAGCTTGTTTAAATATGCAATGTGAAATTTTCATCTTTGAGGGATATTTAAGATAATAAATACAGACTAATAGTCACCCATAACTATCAAACTTATAGTCCTGGTAGTTAGGTTTTCAAGATCATACAGAAGTGTATTTCAGATAGATAGGTTATCATCCAACACTTCAAAGACNACAGAATATGGCATTTAAAATGTTTTAATAACAGATGCTTTTCTCAACATGAGAAATATCTGCTCCTGGAAGCACAGATCTATTTCATAAAAGGATGGTGGGCATTGAAGAAACTCCATATGAAGGTTGCTTTCTTTTTGACAAAAGCTAGCCATTTGGGCAAGAAGAAACTGCCCTTGTCTTGACTGCTGACAGTCTGCAGTCCAAAGTGAACATGCAGGAAACAAAGAAAAGTGCCTNCTGAACTTTGCCAAGACCATCCTTCGAAATTTCCTGCTTNAGAGAAAATTNTCTGNCAGANATTCTAGGNCTTTAGGACAAAGTTGGATGCCCCAATGTTACAGAAGAACNTAGGGGGACAGTCCAGGCAGCCAGATNTCCCTGTCATTAGCTAACATTTAACCCTTATGGAGTCTTTGTTGGAGTTAAAGTCTAAATAATTAGGCTTAAATTTTTCCTTGGTTATGATAAAAAGTAAATTAGATATAAAACTTTAGATTCACAAAGATAAGATAGATAATATAATGTCTTCTCTAATTTTGCTGATAACAGATGGACTGGATATTGTAATTGTAATTCTTACTTGGAAACTGTTTTTGTTATATATAGTTTTATTATGTTAAAGTTAAAACCTTCCTTTTTAATTAGACGAAAAGGGAGAAATGCTGCAGAATACTCCCTTTGTACACTCTGAAGATTTATCACTGTGATTGCTTTAGCAGAGAAACTGACTGACTGGTAGACAGGCAGGAATTATAGGCAGGACAAGCAAAATAAGGATGCTGTAATGAAGAAAGGCAGAGTCAGAGTAGATGCCAGAAGATGCAGAGGAAGCAGGACTGTAGGAAATGAAGTAACAAGCCATGAGTCATGTGGCAGAAGGTGGATAAGAAATATGGGTTAATTTAAATGTAAAAGTTAGCTAGTAACGGGCCTGAGCTATTGACCCAGCATTTATAATTATTAAGTTTCTAAGTGATTATTTGGGAGTGGCTGCCAGCACAGGAAAACTCTGCCTACATTTTTCAGTACTCCAAATATTAAAATCATTCTTTCAAACAAATGTGATGATATTTTATTTGTGCTCTAACAAACAAAGCTTGCCTGGAGATCAGAGTGCATAGCTAGCCAATGGAGGCCAGGCAATGGTGGCACACACCTTTAATCCCAGCACGTGAGATGTCATGTCCCTGATCCAAATACTTGGGGGGAGCAAAAAGGAAGTGATATGGCTTGGCAGAAAGAGGAAGTGATAAAGCAGGTAGAGACAGGAGCTTGGGCGCCTTTCAGTCTGAGGATTCCTAGAGGTAAGAAGTCTTTCTAGTGACTGGCTGCTCTGCTTCTCTGATCTTTCAGCTTTCACCCTGATATCTGGTTCCAGGTTTTTATTTTTAAGACCAACTAGAATTTGAGCTACAAACAAGGACAAGCTCTAGGTATTTTATAACTTTTTAAAATTATTCAAATTGTTGACAATAGCCACAGCAGCACAAATAAAAAGCAGTGTTTAAAGGTGTGTAATTTAGATAAAAATCATTGCAACTAAAATCCCACAGTTAAGTAACACAACAAAAATAATATATAAGCAAAGAAATCTATTTTCTGTTTAAATTAGTTATATGAATAAATTTGGAATTTTAGGAAATTTGATTTTAATATATATTATTTATTTAAAAGGTAGAGTAATGTAATAACATATAGCTTTAATTCAGAAAATACATTCGGAATTCAGAGTTTATTTTTATGAAAACAGAATCAAATTTAGTAATAACATGATTTCATCTAATATTTCCTTAATTGAAATTTTAAACTGATCAATGATGCTTTATCCTATAAATTAGTTTTTCATTTAATAAAAACCGGACAGATCATACAGTTGAAGAACAATCATTTGTATGTGGTGGTATTTTATCTATGTCCTCCCATAAAATTTATCTGAGGATCAGAGGAACAAGATCAGCCGCCAGCCTTGCAAAATTAGCGCACATCCTTAATCCTATCACTTAGCAAGCAGGGTCTGTCTGGATCCCTGTGAGTTTCAGGTCACACTAGAAACAGTCAAGCATGGAGATACAGGACTTTAATCCCAACATCAACCATAGAATTCTGGAGGTCTATATAGACAGACAGGAAGTGACAATAGAAGAGATGGGCAATAGAAGGATGTGATGTAGCTAGGCTGAAAGAGCCAATGAACAAACAGAACAGAAAGTGATATAGACATGGAGGTATAGGAAGTCACAGACACTCCTTTTTGGAAGCAGCAGCAGAGTAAGGTGAGAAGCTGGTAGCTGTTCCTAATTCCTCTGATCTCTGTCAGAGTTTCACCGTTATCTCTGCCTCCGTGTTTTATTTAACAAGACCATTTAGAAAATCCGTCTTACATTTGTAATAATAAATGTTAAGGAATTTCCTCTTAACAATTAGAACACTATTTCTGGATTTATGTTTGATAGTATTTTCACAACAGACAAGGATTTTATCAATGAGCTCGGCAGAGAAGTCTGTTCTCGTGAATGTGGACGTCAGTCAATCTGGTGAGGGTCTTCATAAAGAAGAACACAACAAACAAATTAATAAACTAGTAAAACTGTGAAGAGGAGGTGTGATTAAATGAATCTTTGTCCTTTTGGAGAAGAGACCCATCTTCTCTTGCCCTTGCACCTGACACTCCTGGGTTTCAGACTTGCAGAGTCAGGAAGAATTTTATGGCTGGTCTTCTTATTTTCTTTTGCCAAAAGGTAGATCAAAGGAATTTTTTAATTTCAAAACACAGTAGCCACAAGTGCCTTACAAATTCAATCTATCTTTGTATGTCTACCTATTTCTGTATTATCTGTATAGCTATGATCTGTATATCATCTATTTAATATTTATCTATTATCTCTATACCAGCTAGCATCTGCTTATCATTTATCTATCATCTATTATAACTCTAACAATCTATGTATCATCCACATATATTTCATATAAAAACATACATGTATATTGAACTATGTATCATCTATAGGTATGCACATTTATAATATATTTTATATAAACACATAATACATATATACATTGTGTATCATACATGATATATACATGACATTTATATCATGCCATGAACTGTCCCTTGTGAGAACCTTCACTTATATTATCATTTAACATTTAAGCACTAAGCAAATACCAAATAAGGAGTTAGTAATAGGGTAATTGGAAGTGGAATATAAGTTTACTGGTTATTTTATTGATGATATTAGGTAATTGAACACATTACTTTCTGTAATGTTTTGCTTTAAATGTTCATTAATCAATTGTTTATATTTGAAGAATTAAGTATTATTTATATTAATGTATGCTTACTTTAAAGATGAGTATTAAATTTGATCTAATAGTAAATAAATTATTACATTTGAAGATGCCATTTTATATTTTCTTTTTTTAAAAGTGGTTCCAGCCAGACAGGATCCTAGAAAATGGACATGGACTCCCACTCTAAACAAGAAACCATCTGCAATTGATAACTGATTGCAAAGGAAAAAATTAGTTTTCTCCAGTGGAGTCTCATGGGATCTATTATCCATATGTATGGGCAGGCTACATGCTCAGGAGTACATAACTAACAGAGAATAAACTAAATGAGATTTTTGTAGACTTTTTGTTTCATTTTGCTTTGTTTGGGCATTTTTTTCTTACTGATCTTTTGCTTGTACATTTGTATCCATGTTTTTATTTTTGTGTATTTTGTATTTTTGTTTGTTTCTCAAACAAACAAAATTTTGAATTTTGAGAATTAAAGAGAGAGAATTAAAAGTATGGAGTCAGGTGGGTGGGGACCTGGATAGTATAATAAGGGGAGTTGGATCAGGGAAAGAGCATGATCAAAATTTATTGTTTGAAATTATTTTTCAATTGAAAAATAAATAATAAAAATATTTTGTCCATGTAAAGTGCCTTCAGCAATTATTTTCTAGTTCATAGAAAGTAAATTTTCTCATAATAAAAGACTGGTGTTCAGAAGGTAAAATCAGTATCAAGCAATGAATAAATTAAAAACACCTCCCATTGATCAAAAAAATAGAAGCTCAGTGCTATGTGCTTAGTGCAATATAAGTTACTTGCCTTTCTTCTTTGATTTTTGCAGAGAAAATCAAATAGAATGCTGAGAAAGAGCTACTGTAATTTTCACAGGTATATGTCTACATATATTCCTAAACATGACATTTAACTCTTAAAATCTTTACTGTCCAAGATAATCTAACTGTACTATAATGACATATAAATGACACATGTCTTTCTAATGTAATCAGTAGTATAAATAGATGTTATCACCAGTAATATTTGACATGTACTACTACTCAGATTTTTTTGAAATTTTCAATCTTGGACCTGCCTCAGTTGAATGTTCCAGGCTTTGCTGACTCTTTATGGGAGACCATATCTTTTCAGAGGAGAGGATGGGGGTAGCTTGGGAGGAAAGGCTGCAGGGGAGAGGGATGAGAGATGAAGGGAGGATCTGTGGTTGGTATGTGGAATGAATAAAAAATTTCTTAATAAAAAAGAGAAAGAAAAATAGTCATCTTTGAATGTTGCTAGGTGTAACAGTGACATTTCATTGTATAATATTGCATTTAATATAGTGTATGTCTTACTGTCTTATTTCTAGTATTTGTACAAGTTTTTTACTTTGCAATATTTTACAAAATGAGTGCAATTTCAGACTTGGTAATTGGTTTTAGGTATATTGATATTTTTATTTTCTTAGTTTGGTATTTATCACAATGAATGTCTCTGTTTGTATCTAGCTGTTACAGAGCACCACGATTTATATTCACTTGTTTATGATAATAAATCTGCATATTATATGAACAAATATCTTTATATGAAATCATTTTGTACAAATAATTATTCATTAAGTTTTGCACTACAAATCTACCTTAAATTATTTTTAATGCATGCATGAGATAATTATTTCTTTTTCATTTATATTCAACAAGGCAAATTGGATGTGTAAATTTCTTGAACTATTCAAATAAATTTTCCCAATTTTGTTAAGTTCATTTTAGGGAGAAAGTAATATGCAATAATGCAGGGTGTCTCTGTTGTTCCTTTAAAAGAACCATTGTGTTAAACAACAGTTCATTACAATTTCAGCTCATTACAGAGTAAATTTTATTGTCATAGTTTTTAATCATATTTTATTATTACAATATAATGTTTTACAAAATATGTACTATATACTATTTAGCATAAAATATGGATTATATGAGTTACAAAGGATACATCATTGGTCTTCAGGGAAATTGGGTAAAAACACACATTAGGATATTCCGTGCATTTTTTTAAATGTATTAGGGCCAAGATGGGTAAAACAATAGTACTACAGATAATCAAATGAAATAAATCTGTTATTGATTGCCAATAGGAGTTTAACAGAGTAAAATGAGAGCGGAAATGGAATTACAGATGAAAAGAGCAAAACTTAAGCCCTCAAACACAGTCTACTCTCTCCATTGTCTAAATGATAATACTAAGGAGCATGGTTTTACCTCATGGATATGCTGCTGTTCCTCATATAAACTTTGTAACTTGTATTGCATACATCAATACCAAATTGATTATAAGTAAAGTGATTGCCAACAATAATCTGAATGGTTTGGTCTTAGGGTTACTGTTGCTATGATGAAACACTGTAAATGAAGAAACTTGGGGAGAAAAGGGTTTATTTGGCTAAACCTCTACATTTTAGTACATCACTGGAGGAAGTCAGGACAGGAACTCAAACAGGGCAGGAACCTGGAGGCAGGAGCTGATGAAGAAGCCATGGCGGGCAGTGACTGGTTACTGGCTTGCTTCCAAGGCTTTGCTCAGCATGCATTTTTATAGAACACAGAACCAACAGCCCAGGGGTGGCACTAACCACCATTGGCTGGGCCCTCCCTTCTATCACTAATTAAGAAAAATGCCTTACAATTGGATATTATAGAGGCATTTTCTCAATTGAGGTTCCCTCTTTTCATGTGACTCTAGTTGTGGCACATTGACATAGCCAGGACAGGTTCACAACAGACTGAAGAAAAAGAGCCCAAGAAAAGACACAAGAAATATATGTAGATGGAGAAACAATTGCACACTCATGAGTCCCATTAAAACACTAAACTGGAAGCCATAATATATACACAAAGGACATGTAAATTTAAAGGGAGAAGAAACATATATAAATGAAAATAAAATAAACATAAAGAATAAGATAAAATTTTATAAAAAGGAAAAGTTCTGACTCCACATTATGAGACAAGGACTCTCCTATCCAAAGATGCTAGTGCTGGGCATGCATCCTACACTTAAGAGTAGTTTGTTTCTCCAGTAACATTCCCTTGGAGAAAATTAATTATTCATTTGCAAGTGGCTGTCATTGGTGATAGCTTTTCAGTTAGAGACATGTTTCTACTACTCCTTTTAGGCCTGCGACCCCTCTGGTGCAGACCCATGGAGGCCTTTTGACTGCTACTTCAGTATCTGTGAGTTTATATATGTGTCCATCATGCTGATTTTACAGGGCCTTGTTTCCTTGGTGTCCTCTATTCCCTCTCTCTTACACTCTTTCTGCCTCCTCTTCTGCAGAGTTCCCTATGCCCCAAGGGGAGGGATGTGTTGGAGAGCCTTTTAGGTCTGAATAGTTTTTATACAGTTAGAGGTTAAAAACTTAGGGGCACAAGTAGGATTTCACTTAGAAAAAGGAAACTCTGTCTAAAGTTTGAACCAGGAGAACATGTGATTGAATTCCCTGGGTGTTAGTATGTCCTTCATAAATGGGTGTGCCCTCCTACATGTCTCAATAATTTTAATGATGCCCAAAACATATGAAAGTATCCATTCATCGAAGATTCATAAGTTCATTGCAGTGTTATATCTACTGTTGTAACACAAAGAATGTCAACAACTCATCTAGAGATTAATGTAAAATAAAAGTATTGCTAACAATAGTGGAGAGGGTACCTGAACTGGCCTTCTCCTGCAATCAGATTGGTGAATACCCTAACTGTCATCATAGAGCCTTCATCCAATAACTGATGGAAGCAGACAGAGATCCACAGCCAAGCACCAGGCTGAGCTCTCAGAGTCCAGTCAAAGAGAGAGAGGAGGGATTATATGAGCAGGGTGTGGGGGGGTGTCAAGATCATGATGGGGAAATCTACAGAGACAATTGAACCAAGCTCATGGGAGCTCACAAACTAGACTGTTAGCTGTGGATCCTGCATGAGAACAAAATGTCCCCTGCATATGGGACACAGTTGTGTAACTTGCTGTTTGAGGGACCCCTAACAGTGGGATCAGGATCTATCCCTGGTGCATGAGCTGCCTTTGTNCAGCCCATTCCCTATGGTTGGATGTCTTGCTCAGCCTTGATGCAGTGGGGAGGGGCTTGGTCCTGCCTCAACTGAATGTAACAGGCTTTGTTGAATTCTTATGGGAGCCCTCACTCTTTTGGAGGAGTGGTTGGGAGGTGGGCCAGGAGGAGGAGGAGAGCCAGGAAGAGTGATGGGAAGNAGAACTGTGGTTTCTATGTAAAATGAATAAAAATTTTTAAAAAGTATTATGTATTGATACTACATATCTGTGAATCATAAACTACCTGAATTAATTCATGTGGAAATATGCTGAGAGTAAGTGAATGTGAGTGCTGAGCCATAGGTGGATCATGTATANTAATCTTCCCCCATCCACAGTTCAGGGAATATCACAGAAGAGTAGGCAGAAAGGATGTAAGAGCCAGAGAACACAGGGAAAAGCTATGAAATACTGTCCTCTGAACATGACAAGGCTGTTAAATGTATTGACTTGCACCAAAATCAAGGCATCAGAATTACAGCACTAATGGGGCATGGATTTTTGAGGCCACACCTTTAGCTGAAGAGCTATTAGTGGTTGATGGGTTCTGGGATAGGCAGAATCACTTTTGGAAGAGTGGCCACTGACAGTTTACCAACTCCTCATTGGATAACCCACANCCACATGAGTATGTGAATGGTAATTGGACTTGGGGGTTATTAAAAATAACTCAATTAAAAAAAACAAAGTCTGTAGAGAGACTGATTGGAGGGTTTAGAGGGTGGGATACAAGGAGTAGTAGAGGGTGTGCATGTTGAAAATATTACATATATGTCTGACAATTCCAATGAAGAAATAAAATTATTTTAAGGAAAAGGATGATATCTATGATATATCATTAGATGTTAGTAATATCTGTCATCTCTCACCTGATGCACAGAGCANATAAAGTAGAAGAGAAAAGACCATTAGCTAGAGCATTAAGAGTAGGCACACCACAAGGAGAATAACCAGAGGCTCAGAGCTGCATTCCAGCTCTTCTTACACAACATACTACTCTTTAGTGAATATATGTGTGAATACATTATATTTTGTTGGAATTTATACTAAAGAATTTGCTAATTTTTAATGTAACAACAAATTGAAGTAAAATATGTCATTTTTATTTTTCTGTGCATGCATCTTTGCCCNCTTTGAGGAAGGAAATATGTAGAGAGTGTTGCTGCATGGTGATGCTGAGGCATCTCATTAAAAGTTGGCTTCTTAATTAAAGATTCAATGCAATTCCTGTCAAAATTTCAACACAATTCTTTACAGAGCATGAAATAACAATACTNAAATTCATATGGAAAAACAAAAAAGGTTAGTTATAAAAACAATGGACAATAAAATAACTTCTGGAGGTATAACCATCCCTAATTNTAATCTGTGCTGTAGAGCTGTAGTAATTTCCCCTTGTCCAGCTTAATAGCATGTAGGATGCCTAACTTACTACAACTTGATATGTCATGCATTATTGAGATCCATGGGAAGCTTGCTCNTCTCTGAATAGAAATAGAAGGAGAGTGATTTGGGGGTAGAGGGGAGGTGTAGGGAGAGGCCTGGAAGGAGGAAGGAGGCGAAACTGCAGTTGCAATGAAAAATAATAAATAAAAATTTAAAATGTCAAAACATAGTGCATAGAATTGGCATAAAATAGACAAACTGATCATTGGAACCAAATGGAAGATGCAGACAAAAAATCACATGTCTATTGACACCTGATTTTTTGATAAAGGAGCAAAAAATATACAATGGAAAAAAGAAAGCATCTCCAACAAATGGTGCTGGTCTAACTGGATGTCAGCATACAGAAGAATACAAATAGATCCATATTCATCACCCTGCAAAAANCTCAAGTCCAAGTGGATCAACAACCTTAACATAAACCTGATACACTGAATCTAATAGAAGAGAAAGTAGGTCTTATATNCATTGGCANAGGAGACAAGTTCCTGAATAGAACACCAATCACACAGACACTATGATCAAAAATTAATAAGTAGGACTCATGAAACAGAAAAGTTTCTGTAAGGCAAATGTCACCTTCAAAAGGACAGAACAACAGTCTANAGAATGGGAAAAGATGTCCTCCAACACCACATCTGACAGAGGGCTGATTTCCAAAATTTATAAGAACTCAAGAAACTAGACATCAACAAACCAAAATTCCAATGAAAAATGAGGTACAGATCTCAACAGAGTATTCTCAACAGAAGAATCTCAATTGGGTGAGAAACATTTAAAGAAATGTTCAACATCCTTAGNCATGTGGGAAATATAAATCAAATGACCCTGAGATTCTATCTTACACCTGTCAGAATGGCCATGATCAAAAACACAAGTGACAACTCATGCTGTCAAAGATGTGGAGCAAGGGAAACANTGTCCCATTGCTGGTGGGAGTGCAAACTTGTACAGCCACTTTGGAAATCAATACGGCAGTTTCTTAGAAAATTGGGAATCAATCTACCTCATGACACTGTTATATCACTCCAGGGCATGTACCGAAGGATGCTTTACCATACCACAAGGACACTTGCTCAACTATGTTCATAACAGCTTTATTCATAATAGCCAGAAACTGGAAACATTCATCCTGAAGAATGAATAAAGAAAAAGTGGTACATTTGCACAATGGAGTACTACTCATCTGTTAAAAACAATGGCATCATGAAAATTCCAGGAGAATGGATGGAATTAGAAAAGATCATCCTGAAGGAGATAACCCAGCCCCAGAAAGACAAACATGGTATNTAGTTACTTATATAAGTGAATATTATCTGCAAATGATAATCATGCTACAATCCACAGACCCAAGGAAGCAAAGTAACAAGGAAGACTCAAGACCTCAAAATGTGGAGGAGAGGCACATGAATCTCACTGTGAAGGTGAAATAAAATATTTCCATCACAGGTGGACAGGGTGGGGAGGGGGGAGGTCTAGATGGGAGCATGAGCATGGGAACAGGAGGGATCAGGAGGAAGGAGGATGGAGGGAGAGAGTACTGGGAAAGACAACTAGAGTCAGGAGCACCTCTGGGATGATCTAGAGACCTAATGCAATGGAAACTCCCAGNAATCTATGCAGGTGATGCTAGCTAAGACTCCTAACATTGGNAGAAATGGAGCCTGAACCAGCCATTTCCTATAACCAGACAAGACTTACAATGGAGAGATGGGGACCCTAACCCAGCCNTACGATCTCTAACCTATAATTTACCCTGTTTGCAAGATATGCTGAGACAAAGGTGGAACTAAAATTGTGGGAGTGACCAACCAATGAGTGGTACAGCTTGAGATTCATTCTATGAAAGGGAGTCCACCCTTTGACACAGCCTGGAGGGCGAGGACCCAGAGGATGTACAGCCCAGAGACCTAGGATAGAACCAAACATGACTGGCATAAAAGAAAAATGCAAAAGTCAATGAAATTATTTATAATGATGTTCTGCTGTACTCATAGCAATTGTCATCAGAGAGACTTCATCCAGCAGCTGATGGAAACAGATGCAGAGATCCACACCCACATATTAGGTGGAACTTAGGGAATCCTATGGAAGAGGGGAGGAAGGAGTGTGGGAGCCAGAAGGGCCAAGGACACCATAAGAAAACCCACAGAATCAACTAACCCAGGCTCATAGGGGCTCACAGAGACTGAACCAACAACTAGAGAACTTTCATGGGACTGACTGAGGTCCTCTGCACACATGTTACAGTTTTGTAGCTAGGTTTTCTTGTCAGACTCCTAACAGAGGGAGAAGAGGCTGTCTCTGACTCTGCTTTGAGTACCCTGTCCTCCCACTGGGTTGCCTCATCCAGCCTTAATGGCAGACGAGGTGCCTAGTCTTACTGCAACTTGATATGCCATGGCCTGCAGATATACATGGGAGGCCTGTCCTTTTCTGAAGAGAAAAGAGGAGTGTAGGAGTGGGGGGAGGTTGAGGAAGGGGCTAAGAGAAAAGAAGGAAGGGAGAGGAAACTGTGATAGGGCTGAGAAAACAATTTAAATAATAAAAATATATGCAGTAAAAAAAAGTAATAATGAAAACACACATACAAAAAGGTAGGCTTCCTTAGGGAATAAGGCTTTGAATACAGCTTGGGATATGAAAGCATAATAGGCGGAAGAGGAAAAGAGAAAGGAGGAAGATGTGTGGGGGTAGATAAAAAACAAATGGTACGAGCTTTCAGAATACAATTTGCTCTCTGGAAATCTATTATGTAAATCCCCTTAGCACTTGTTCAGATGCTATCAGAATAGAGGGCAAATGGAATAACAAATCATTTGGTAGAAAAACAATAAAAATGAACTCCTTAGAAATAGAAAAGAGCAGTGATTCCTTCTCATGGGATTGCTACATGTTCCAGAATCAGCTTTTCTTTCTATTGGATTGTACTTCAGACTATCACTGTTTAAATACTTGTAACTTGTTGAACTACCCACTTGGAAGCTCCCATAACATGTTCTCAGACCAAGCACTCTTCAAACAAAATTTCTATACTTGTGTAAATAAGACTAGGTTCAGCTATAAAATTCTCTGTCTTAAAATTGCTTTAACAGTAACAGAAAGAAAAAAAAAACTAGAAGAGACCACAGATGGGCACTTGAAGAAGTCACCCTAAAAGGATGACATTCTCCTCTAAAATTGTGAGATAACTGTTAAACCATTGGCTCAAAATGGTGCTATCTCCAAATGATGATATGCACAGAAGCCACTCTAGTCCAACTCCCTACCTCCAGGAAGGAAAAANTGATAAGCTCTGCTTCTTATTCTCTCTTAATTATGTTATCATCTATAGTTAGTCATTATTACAAGAAAATTTAGTATCTTTTCCACATGATTTACGTGTACCCTGATACTTCTAGATTTAGGGCTGTGTGGGAGAAANTTATAGTAGGGATAAAGATAAAATAACCCAGAAGAAGGTCTCTTCTGCNTAATGGGAATGAAGTGGAATATATTAACAGTCAAAGATTTAATTGAAAAATGAAAGAACACAGCAACTCAGCTGGGTNATTACTTAGTNACCAAGACAGAATAGTTAGAAGTAAATGTAGTCCATTCTCTAGTACCACATAAACCAATAACAATACTACATAATTAAAGATAATTGCTTTTAGCATAAAGGGTTGATGATAAGTATCAAGTATACCTTGGAGGAGACGAATCCAAGTGTTTGGGTATTCATTAAAGTAACTCTTGACTTTGTTAAATTCTCCAGATACTACATCCAAGTAAGGCTCTGTGTTTTCTAAAAGGTAATCCCTTTCTAGGAGTGACCTATTGGCAATGGCTTAAACTTGGTTTCCAGGTGCCACCAATCTGACAGACAGTTTATGGTACAGAGTTTCTTCTCATNGAATCAGACAGAGGCTTGATACAGCTGTGACCTCATTGTTNAGTAGTTCTAGCTTCTAGCTTACTTCCACTCTTTCCTAAAATGAATAGAAAATCTTTTAACCAAATCATGAGCATCTGTGCTTCTGCCTCTAGTTTCTGTTTCCAAGGAAATCATCTGTATTGGCTATCTTTTCTAAATTTTGTGATCAAATACCTGGTCAAATGCTATTTAATCTAGGAAATATTTACTTTAGCTCACAGATTTATTTGATGGAGTACAATTTATCTTGACNAGAAAGGCAAATATCAGCATTAATTTTGAACATAATTTCTAAGTTGAATTTAGATACAATTCTTGTAAAACATACAGTACTTCCAATTAGAGAGCTTATCTTTACTGCTATAGTATGAATGCCACTATTTTTTCCTGAGGTTTATTTGGGATCCTATGGTGGTTATTGTGTTTCATAGGAATCATAGCTAGGANGAATTGGTGGTTGCCTCCCTCCTTTGGAAGCTTACAGAGGTACCTTAAGAAATAGTCTGTCCCCCNAAAATAACTCACCAATTGTTTATTAAATACCAAATGGTCTTTAAACATCCATACAAGTAACATTGTAAAGACTGAGTAGGTTGTANTTATGATTTATGAATACAACTATATATATGTAACAACAGTTACTGAAAAAAATGATATTTCAATATGCTCAAGCATTCCCATGTGTATATTTTTCTTGAATGTTTGCTTCATTCANGTAAATATTATTTGGAAAAAATACANATCTANATTTTAAAGTGAATATGAACTTATTTCCTTTGAAATGTTTCATTTTGTTTTNTATTGAACTGGCTACTAACCTCAGTGTATGTACTATTTCAGTGCCTTTTTTAAACTTAGATTGTAACACNTCTGTTTTGTCTCATATGAGAACCTTTTTAATATTCCATTTACTTGCTCTTCTAAATTCTTAATTAAAATGCTAAACAGGATGTTAAATTGGATGGAGGCAAAGAGTGACCTCCGTGACAGACCATAAGACAAGTTACTTGATATACTGTATTTCTCTTTATCATGTTTCTTGATATATNCCCTTAAATGGTTTCTGTGACTGTGAAATCAATTTGACATATTATTAAAATAGAGTTTCTGTTTTTAGACCTAAAGGTCATTACTGTAATTTTTTTAGAGAAGTATTACATTTTCTAAANCTATTCAAGTATTTCACAATGAAATTTTGTCTTAGGATATGATTTAATAACTGTCTTCCTTCTGGAAATGCCATGGTGAGAAACAATTAATATTGTAAACAAAGNGTTTTGAGTTANAATTTTGTAAACGTATGAATAACTTTTGACATGTTCTTCACNTTTTATAAACATGCTTTACATTACATTTCNTATCTAGCTCACTTCCTCAGCCTCCAGTAGTTTCTACTTAACAATCACAGACTTGAAATTTTGAGGCTTCTGCCAGGANTGNCCCTGCCTGCCCAAATCTTTTAATCCCCACCCATGCCACACCAACCCTCTCTGCCCAGTCAGACACTTCACATCTTTCACTAGGGTCTAATAGGGTGAGTTTGTCTAAACCTC
>LZPO01045295.1:15510-39257 GCA_001675575.1 Neotoma lepida | reverse complement strand
TAAGAACAGGGCATGAAGCAGAATCATAGAAACCCACAATGCTTTCATTTCTGTGCCAATACTGTAGGAGCCAACACTGTAGGAAGCTGAAGGAAGGGGACATGAGAACAAGAGATAAGCAGTGCCAACTATTAAGAGTAAGCTTCTAAGTTATGTAGTTTACAGGATGATAGGAGAAATCATCCCATGTCCTCCATAGTAGATAGAGTATTACAGAATAAAAAATGAATTGATTCAGCCTTGGCTGATGAGTTAATTGTAAGAACTTAGATTTGACTAGAGATAAAACATCAACCACTAGAGGCAAAACTCTCTTTCACTTTGCATGACACTGTAACTGCAAATGCTGCTGACTGGGTATACTCTTCTACCTGTAGGTGTGCCTAGTTAGAAAACTTGCTTTGTTGTTTTCTATACTGCTTATGGTTTTAATATTAAAACTATTAATCAAATAGGTAATGGTTACCAATGGGAAAGTTGGGGGACAGAAGGAGAATGAGCTAAAGTAAGAAGCTGGCAATTATTCTAACCATTATTAGAAATTTAAGGAAACAAACCTGATTGTAAAACTGTTAAAGCAAACTATTGAAACTGTATCAATAAAAACAGCTCAGGATATCTAGGGCCATTTGTTTGACACAGGTGGTCAGAGTTCCATCATTGTGCCAACTTCATACATCCCTCCCAGGTCATCTGACCTGTTGGGAATTAGGAGTTAGTCTCTGAGCAATCAGATACACCCCTGTTATTTTAAAAAAGATTTTATCCAGAAAAACTCTTTGTAATCAGAAGTTCATTAAATGTATACTGCCATACAGTAGGAGTTTCTCCTGTTGGAGAAAGGAGGTGTAAGTGTGGAATGGGAGCCAGAAGAGAAGGTGCTTTATACTCAGGCATTAGAAGTTATATGGGAATTGTTGCAGGTGCACTGTGCAGAGGCAGTGACCTCCATGAGCAGTAAGCATATGTAGTGCATAGAAAATATTCCGGGTACCTCTGGAGAAAAAACAGATTCCAGAATTAGGACAAGGGAATTAGAGATAAATCAAGAACATACTGAATTTGCTAGAAAATAAAGACATTCTTAGCTAATAGTAAATAGCCAATCTGAGACAATGTCCTCATCAAAATAGTGTTAGTGATGGACTAGAATCCATTGAGTAAAGCCAGGATGTATGAACTCAGCTTGTTAATGAGGAAATAATAAAGTAGGGTTGGATAGAAAATCCTGTGGGCCAGATTAACTAACAGATGTAAAAAAGAAAAAAAAATATTAAAATAACCCCATTTTGACAACATGGTGGTAATTATTGGTTTAATTGTGAATCAGTGGGTTTTAAACTACTAGATTCTAAATGTTTGATAAAGAATAACACATTTACTCTCTGCTAGTTACAAGGGTGAGGAATTAGTTCAGAGTAGAGTAAGATGAACATCCTTGAATCAAGTGCACCGGTTCCCTCTCCTGGAGGAGAAGGAGAGAAGGTCCCTTCTCATAGACCTATTCCTTGGATGTATTGAGAAGTAAAGTGTCATATATGTAGTCTCTATGCCAAAAAAGCAGGATCAGAAAGAATCTCAGAGTGAGAAAAAAACCAGCCACACCTAAATGGATGCATACTCAGCAAAATAAGAAGCTGCACTTCTCAAGTAAGTGTCATAAGGTAAACATGTAAGTAGACTAAGGATCATTTGATGTTGAAGCCTGAAAATTTGGAGGACAAATATGCATTGTTTAGGATTAGAGCAGAAAACCAAAGACAGCTGGAGAGAGATAAGCATCTGATAATCCCATAATAGTGTTAAATCTGTGTTAATTATTTGAAACAGGCACTGTAGCTATGTGAAAGAAACAAATGAAATACTGAAGTGTTTGGGGGAATCAGTACATGATGTCTGGAAGCTGTTCCCAGTAATTTAGTTACAACATATATGTAGATCCAGAGAGCAGAGTAAATGTGCCAGTATGTAACTATTAATAAATCTTTTTAAAGCATATTCGGGGTGATTTTATGTTGTTCTCACAATTTTTCTTGAAAGTAATACCAAGTTTAAAATTTTTGAAACAATATCTCAGAATATAAAGTGAAACAGGTGTTTCATTTTACTTGAAATTGGTCAGGTGTGCCTGGCAGGCAAGTGTTTCACTGTAAGCACTCAGCTGTGTACCACATGAAGTAAGTGTCTGTGAGGGTTTTAACACTGTGTAAATAAGTGATTTTCCTGGATGTCTAATACTTGCAAGCCTGTGTACAAGTTCTTGTGGTGATATATTGCTTGTAATAAAGCTTGCCTGAAGATCAGAGGACAGAGCTAACCACAAAGTTAGCCATAGAGGTCAGGCAGTGGTGACACATACCTTTAATTCCCGCACTTGGGATCACACACTTTTAATCCCAGCACTAGGAAGGTTGAAACAGGAAGTGATGTGGCTNGGCAGAGAAAGAAATATAAGGCGGGAGGAGACAAGAACTTGGTTCTTTCAGGCTGAGGAGCTGGTGAGGTAAGAGGTGCTGGGTGTAGCTTGTTCTGCTTCTCTGATCTCTCGGCTTTCATCCTGATATCTGGCTCCAGGTTTTTATTATAAGACCATTTAGGATTCATGCAATAAGTTCTGTTTTCTAAAATAAGGAAATGCACCCTAGAATATCTAAAAGACTATCATCTGCTATATTAAGCTATTTAGAGTAAACTCATTCCAGCCATCCCAAACCTTCCATATTTCTATTTGCCAGTCATTTGCTCTGTTCTCAGGCCTTCTATTCTGTTGTGATTCTGATTGCTTCCCCTTCTATATCCCCACATTCCTCTACCATGACCTCCCTTTTCTACCTGCAAAATGAATCCCTTCTCTTGCAAACACTGTATCACTGTGATAATTGCGTTCCTCCTAATAACCATTTACACTATCACATTCTGTCTCTTTGATAAGAGAGTTCAATAAAGTCTTGAGTTTGAAATACTCAGGTCAGAAAACCGTGTGACAAGTAATATTTAGTAAATGTGTTTTGTTAATATCTCTTGATCAAATTCCAGTTAGAACATAAGCTGTTGCCTGAAAGAGTTTCTCTGAGATATTGAAAGTGGGCAATTTTACATGTTACACAGGTACCATTCATTTTATTGGTGAAATAAACCATACTGTTCTCCATAAATTAGTAATTTCCTAGGAATTTCTATTAGTCCCATACAGAAATCCTTACATGCCTACTATATAATTAAAATATCCCTTGTCCCAGTTACTCAGCACCTGAGTACCTGCTGTGTGCCTGGCTCTCCATCTATGGGCCAAGTGCACATCTAGAATTACTGTGACTGTAGCTGAGGTAACTTGATTTTATGATATATTTAGGCTTCAGGGAAATTNATGTTGAACATACCTAAGACACCCATACTTTATTTACTCTGATTTAATGTAAAAATTCTTTAAAGCACTTACAGATCACCATTATTTAGAGAAGACATCACTGTGTGCCATTTTGAAGCAAAGAGCTCCTCGACAATATCGAATCCTAGCAAAACTGAGATCATATGAGCCCAAAAGACTTCTCCAGTCTATTAAACTTCTTTGTCCTAAATGCCATTCATTGTAAGTATTTTCCAATTAAAAGTTTTCATGTCATATTGTTTGTATATATGCATGTCTGTGTGTGTGCACTTGTGTATGTGTGGTTTTAAGTCCTAAGAAATGAGTAAATTATTATTTAATTTGTAGTATTTTAAAAGAATGCTAATGATTTAAATGGAGAGTCCTAAATTGCTACAAAGGAAATCCTTTTGAGTCATTCTTAGTAATAATAAATAAAAAACATATGTTTTCAGGCTTCAAATCGAAGGTTTGGCTTTGATACACACAAGTCAAATTTCCTGTCATGCTTAGTAACTAATTTAGTAAGTGCAACAATGCCTTCATTCCAAACACCAGTTTTTATGTATCTGTATAAACATATAGGCATATAGGAAGTTTTTTTTTTCTTATCAGTATGTATTTAACTCAAAACATGTTTAGATAGTTTTAAATCTTGTTTAACTTTTCAGTGCAGTGTACCATCAAAATACAGAGTGGCATTTTGGAAAATACAGGTAGTGCACAAACGTGCACGTTGGGATAGTGTGTCTTCTAGGGTTTTTATTGCTGTGAAGAGATACCATGAACAGGGCAACTCTTATAAGGAAAAGTTGAATTGGGGTGGCTCACTTAACAATTTCAGAGTTTTAGTTCATTATCATTATGAAAAGGAGCATGATGACATGCAGACAGAAGTGCTGGAGCTGAGAGTGCTACATTTTGCAGGCAGCAAGAAGTCAACTGAAAGTCACACTTAGGAAAGCTTGAGCAAAAGAGACCTCAAAGCCCACCCCCACAGTGACATTTCCTCCAACAAGGCCACACCTCCTAGTAGTGCCATTCCTTTGGGGGCCATTTTCTTTCAAAGCGCCACAGTATGCATCAAGCTTTCACTCCGTTATATGTTATGTACCTGTTATATGTAAATGTACCTGGAAATGTACACATATTTGTGTGTTTGCATATTATTTGTTAATATCTCTCTAGAGTAATGTACATACTTTTTTTTTTGTCTTACAAAAGTTGAGACAATAGTGTTTGAGGACAAAGTCAATCATTAAATCCATTTAATAAAAATTGAGGAATCTGTTTTCTACTATTGTGATCGTAAACTTGCAGTTGTGATTAAACTGTATATGAAGATTTTAGGTAATTTGTGAAACATTACTAGATTATATTTCATTTAATGCCATAATGTTATACAGCTTTTCAAGAATAAAGTTATGCCATGATGTCCTTCTAGATACATAAAGCATCTTAGAAAGTGTAAAAGATCACCTAAAGATATATGCCCAGCTGGTGAGAGAATCAGGATAAGTGGTTCAGCCTTTTAATTCTAATCCATGCCATTTTTACTAGGTGATATTTTATGAGACTAGTATCAATTACCAATTATTAAAGACAAATGAAGCTACTAATAATGCTTTAAATAGGTGCCCTGTGACAATGAGATTAACTGGGTTGAAGATATGGTTACTTGTACAGGACAGCAGATTGGGATTGGGGATAACACTAACTCATCTTGGGCTCTACACTGGGAATGTAACAAAGAGATGGATTAGCAGGTGAAGATGCTGCTGCCAAGACTGATGATCTGTGTAAAGTCCCTGTGACAGTATGGTAGGAGATTGTCCTCTGACCTCTACACATGCACCATGGCATGCATGTACCCACACAGATATAGCTTCTCTGTGATTATGGTATAGGTTTACCTACTCATAATGTTAAACACCTATTGAATGATATTTGTTAAATCTGAAATTAATTAAATCTTAAATCCTTAGTTTAAGCAAGTGTAGCTGGTTTAATCTGCAAATAAAATAGTATTTAAGGTTTGTTTTAGATTATTTTATTTTATATGAGTGTTTTGCCTGCATGCACATGTGTGTGTGCATGTGTGTGTATGAACCATATGTTTATCTATTGCCCACAAAGTTCAGAACTGGAGTCACAAATGTTTGCAAGTCACCATGTGGGTGCTGGGAAATGAACCTTGGTTCTTTGCAGGACTAGCAAGTGTTCTTAACCTCTGAGTCAATTCTTCAGCCCCTAAAATAGTTTTGTTTTTGAGTAATTTATTAAATTGGAATTTTTAAGAATATACCTACATTGTTTGCTGATAATTTGTCATCGATCATTTTAGGCAAGAAGTTCCACATGAGGAAAATGTGGATAAAATTTTGCAAGATGCTGCAACCAAAGCCCCAAAGAGCAAGCTGCTAGGTACATCATTGTATGACTCAGAAGTCTGGACCACTGAAGGTCAAGGAGGACGGCAGGTTGCTGTCCATTTTGTGAAAAATGATGGCATCCTCCCTCTCTCAAAAGAATGTCTAATTTTGTTAGAAGGTAAAACACTTGAGTTTTTCAGCTATTCTTTTGTACAATTTCCCACATTACTGTAAACTATATCTTATGGCACCTAGTACCTATCAAGTAAAAGTACTGTTAATTTAAATTTCTCAAAACAGTGTATCAGATTCAAATATACATGAGCACACACATCTACCTGAATTTCACTTTCATATTATACATTAAACACATTTACTTACAATGTTGGATTCCTGTCTATAATCTCATCAGCTCAGAGTGGATCAAATAAATTGGCCAATTGCTTATGTGAAGCTGTCTTGGCCTCTGGGTGTCACTGTTGGGACATAATACTGGGATGGAAATATCAACCATAGATACCTAAGTCAGTGAAAGGAGCCTTGAAAATCCATGATAATTTGTCAACTCTAAGACATTGGAATTGTGCTATTTATTTCCATTTAATTCTTATGTAATGGTTCATATTTTTGTCTCTGTCATACAAAGTTTAGATTTTCTTCTAAATTTGTAACTCCATTTTCTGTGCATTTCTTTGTAACACTTCCTATATCACACATGTTACTTACATCCTGTTCTGATTCTCTGTGTTCTATTGAAGAGTTTCTTTATTGTTTTAACAGGAGGTCGGCTTTGTGAAATCTCTAAACTGTCAAGCATGTTTCACAGTGTGATCCCTGTGAGGTCTGGCCCTGAGGACCTGGAACTCCTAGACCTTGCTGCACCATTCCTCATACGAGGAAAGTTGTGTCACTATGGGTGTGTTTTCATCTCAGGCATCTTGGAATTACAACTGTGTCTCTATTGCTTATCCTCCAGCTACTCTATGTTCAGTTGATACTATTGTGCCAATTCCTACTTAGAGACAGTCCCCAAGATATAGTGATTGTGTCACAGTGATACAGATTGGTACAGGTTCAGCAAACTACCCTTTGCATTTTGAGTTTTGATCTTTTCTAGTCTGGTGGTGTGTGGTGAAACACTCAGCATGCTAGGGAGCAGTAACAAACTAGAGCTCTCTGTTGATTACTGATGGTCAGGGTAAGCAACTGTGTGCTGAGTGCTGTATTCATAAAGTTAGATGTATTGATGCAACCTTGTTGTAAGTTCTAGAGTGTCCATACTCAGTTTTTCTTGTACATTTCTAGAGATTTAAGCACACTGTGTGTGACATATAAGGCTTACAACATTTTGTTTCTCAGTCACAAACTAAACTTGTTTCTTCTACAAGAATTTAGGTGCTAGCTAAAGGAACATTTCAGAGTTGCAAATTGAGTGAGTTCCAGAACTGCATCCAGTACTTTGCAGAGTTGCTGCCACTGAAAACAGTCAGAGATTACGGAGTCTATGGGTTCAGGCCTGGAAGGAGAGCAAAGTAAAGCATCCTATAGTTCTGATAAAAGTCACCCTGGAAACACTTTGCTTTAAGAAGCCTCACACTGCAGCCTAGATAGATCTTGTTGCCCCATTTCTCTACTCCTTCCCTTTCCTTCAAATGTATAGCATTTAGTAGTTGTTGTTATAATGAACATAAATTGTGATTTTCACTAAAAAATCACTTCCTGCCATTTAAGAGCTACATGATTGTGGCCGTTGGTTTTGTTTCATACACAATGAGTGAAAAACTTAAGCCTTAAAATAAAAAATGAATGTTTGTAGCTAATTCCTCTGAAGTACCCAGTGTTTTTATATCTTTAAATGTCCTGCAACATTTATATACCACTTAATTGAAATATCAAACCCATCACGTTTTGTTGTTCTCCTTTGAGGAAGTCCATAGAGTAGGTTTTGCTTCTGACATGAACATCCCTCATTCTTTTCTCTTGTTTCCTTTCTTCACACCTTCCTAGTACAGAGTACCCAAGTCTAAATCAGGAGACCAAAAGTTATATGCCAACTTGCTCTATCACTGTCTAATACTAGTGAATTATTTTCACTCCTTTATATTTTCATTATTACTATTAGTGAGGAAATATCTATATATTTGGTGATTAACTGGTAAACTTGAAAGCAGTTACCCCTGATTCCCAATTCATAAATTACAGGTACTCTTGAGTTCTGATTTTTATTCAAATGTATATCCTAAGCCTATTTTCTTAGTACATCTCATGCACATTTTATCATGCATAATAAAATTAAATTACTCCTACTTAAATATACTGATANATCAGCTGGACAAGTTGTACTAAAGGACATCCAATTTCAGTAATTGTCTCNTTTCACGTGTTCTTATATTTCAGGTAGTAACTGACTTGCAGGCATCATACATGATGCCTCTGGATATGTGCTCACTAAAAAGAGTTATTTACCTGAAATCTAACTTGTCTTCACTGTTCATTCAGAATAATTTTTTTTACTATGTTTTTGTAAGACTGTGACCATTAGATATTTCTCATAGAGCCCTAAATTCAAAGAGTTCATGCAACTTCTCTCTTGTGTTTTTTCATTTTAATAGATAAGAAAATTAACAGCCAAATTAGAGTCCAATTCCTGGTTCTCAACTTCAAGTTATTCTGAAGCCTATTGTCTTAGTCACTGTTCTATCTCTTTAAGGAGACACCATGACCAAGGCAACTTATGAAAGCGAGCATTTAATTCAGGGCTTGCTTTCAGTTTCACAATGTTAGTCCATGGCAGGGAACATGGCACAATACAAGCAGACATGCTGGAGAGGTAGCTGAGAGCTCACGTATTGATCTATAAGTAGGAGGGAGAAAAAGTTAACTGAGCCCTTTGAAACCTCAGAGCCCACTCCTAGTGACACGCCTCCTAATCCTTCCAAAACAGTTTCACTAGCTGGGAAACAAACATTCAAATATATGAGCCTCTGAGGGCCATTCTCATTGAAGCCACCACACTTGTAGTATTGTCTATTGCTTTTGTGTAGCAAATTAATCATAATTCTCTTTTGAAACAATCACATTACAATATAGACTGTGACGTTGCTCTTCTTTTTAATAGCTGACTTTCTAAAACTGTCCATACTTAAACAAGATGCAATAATTAAATGACTTTGACTATATTTAAATACTTCCCAGTATTTTCTTACTCATTTCAGTTGTAAACAGTGCTCAAACTTGAAACCCATACAAAACCTAAGTACCATTCCTAATAAAAGAATATGGATTCCTTCTTCTGTGGCAGAAGGTGAGCTGGATTTTTGTGTCCTAAAATTTTAATGTTCTTTCATCTCACTGACTTATATTTCAGTATTTGTGAATACTCATGGCAAAACTAGCGTAACTTTCCTTTACTGAAACCTATTCACAAAAATTGTAATTAAAAATAAGGACAAATATTTAAAATACTTGGAATCATTTACAAACATTGAAATCATAACCATACTTGAATATCTGACCACTTGTTTTTGTTTAATCATTGATCTCAAATACAGATCCTGACGAAATCTTTCTGACTCATACTTCATGTTGGACAAGGTGTTGAGAGGGCTGTTACCTTCCTCTGAGTCTTTAATCAGCATGTAGGAGTCTATTTATTGCACACATGACTGATCACCCAGTTTTTGGCTTCCAGGAACAGGGTACATTGTAAGGCATAACTTTTATACAGTCCTTATTAGTGAAGTCGGGTCTGCCTGCTAACCTGGATCATGTTCTGTCTACTAGTTTATGACGTGTGTGTCCATTTCCTCTTCTATAGGGACAATGCCCTTTGTAGGTCTCATCATGTCTGTTGTGCCTCTATTGAATCTGTATTTTTAAGCTGGCAGTCTCCACTCCTTTGTTACTTTTCCATTCTCCTGACTCCTTTGTCTCTTCAAAAAAGGTCCACTTTGCCAATGTTTTTCTCAGAGTTCTCCCTTCACAGCCATTGAGAGCTGTAAATTTAGTTTGGGAAACTCAAAATAGGGAGGATTATTATTTTTGTGAAACTGTACACCCAGCTTCTTTCCCCTAGACTGCAATTCCATTTTTTAAATGTGTATTTGTGCTCTTTGTGATATTTTTTGTTTTGTAATACAACTGTCTCATACCCTGGACCAGTGAGATCCCATGTTACTTCACATGAGCTTTTCCTGTCAAGCTGGGCAATGCTGTTTTAGATCCTCCATCATTTTGATTTTCATCCTTCTTAGGGTTGCTTCAGTGTAACTATTGAGACCTTCTGAAGCCAGAAACGTGGTTCCTGTCTTACTGCTATTACATACTAAAATCGTGTCTGTGCCCCGATTTATTCTTCTGTCTTGCGTCCCTAATTAATCTTCTTACCAGAATATGGTCTGTGAGAATGGAAGGTAATAGAACATTCCATACATCTATGCAGTGTCTTCAACTCCTAAATAAAGCATGTTTGCCTTAACTGCAAATCTTATGTACAGTATCTCCCATTTATTCATGCTTCCTCATCCTAGTGTTTATGGAACCCCAGATTCTGGCATGTTTGTTCTTTCAACCAGATGATATCTCTAAAAAAAATTAATAATAAAGGATATTCAACTCATAATGCAAAGGGGGATAAGCTTTTAACAATATTGAACTGTGTGTTGCTTTCTAGAACATTCTGTGATTTTAATTTAATTTTTATATAATTAACATGTAATGAGTTGCATTTTATTAATCACTTGTTATGATTCTACCAAGTATTAGGATACAATTCCTTCTATCACGAAATTACCCCTGCCTGATGTTCCAAAGGGATTCTGTCTCATGGTTTTAACAAATTGATCATGGGGAAGAGCATTCTTTCTGGTGTCAACACCCTCAGTAAACATTATCTGCATGTGCACCCTAGAATAAGGCACTTTTGAGTTTACCTTATAGAAAGTCTAGCAGCGTGGAATAATGTGCTCATTTCTCTTGCTAGTTCTGGGCATTGTTCCTCTGCAGTATGTGTTTGTTATGACTTTCACTTTTGATGATGGAACAGGAGTATTGGATGCTTACCTCAAGGATTCTGTAAGTAACAGACCCGCTAAAAATACTTAACTAAAATTTATATTTCAAACTTTTAATATTCATGCAACTTAGTTTTACTTCAGTGTAACTTACTGAGACCTTTTGAACCCTAAAACTGTTTCTCTGTATTTTGTTCTTAAAAGAATTTAAAATAACTTAGAATATATAAAAGAAATACAGCCATATAAATCTGAAACAGTGTGGGTTATAGCTTTGGATTTTCCATTAGAAATCAAATTTTTAAAAATATGAAGTTGAGGAATCAAAATCTGAGGAGCCATTCTCCCCATCATTCAGAAAGAACAAATACAAAGCCACACTGGTGTCACCTCACTGTACTTTGTAAGCCTCCATAGTTACATCTAGAAGGAAATGAAGTTACTTGATAAACAGATAATATATTATTGCATAAGATGTAGAGGAGTCCCAAAGACCACTGTCATTTCTGATACTTGTAGTTGTAAGTTGAGAAGTCTTTGAGGCCGCACTTAGTTTTGATATTCCCAAGCTCACCCTCTCCCTGTAAAGCTGAGACTGTTANTTTTTCTGCACTGTGTGTAACAGTATACTTGGAGTACTGGCAGCAAGGGAAGCTTGAGCTAGGCCAGTGGTTCTCAAACAGCCTAATGCTGAGGTTTTTGGTAATCTCAACCATAAAATTATTTTGTTGCTACTTCATAACTGTAATTTTGCTACTGTTACAAATTGTAAATGATATGCAGTATCCCTGATATGTGACCCCTGTGAAAGGGTCATTTCACTAACACTCCCCAAGGGTCACGACCCACAGGTTGAAAACTACTGACTTGATGTGACTTCATCAAGTATGTTGTCATAACTGATTGCTCATGTGGCTGATTGCTCTCCTCCTGAGGTCAGGCTAACTCCCCAACTTCAGATGACATTGTTAGGCTTTCCATAGTGATCCATAGCTCCAGTAAACAGTCAGTTCGCTGGCTCTCACAAGACATGGCATACTAAAAGCTAAGAGGAGGACCAACATATTGTTTGGGTAAGCAGGTTTTGTTTTGTTTTTTCTTTTTCTTTTTTTATATTAGGGTTTTGGTTTGATTTGTTTTGTTTTTTTAACTTAACATAAAATTGAAAACAATCCAAGTTATCCAGGTTGAGGTTGTGATTTTTTTCTCCAGGTTGCACAGTTTATGTTTATACAATCACTTTTTNGGGGGGGGTTTCCTTTCTTTTTTTCTTTTCTTTTTTCTTTTTTCTTTTATTGGTTTTTCAAGACAGAGTTTTTCTGTGTAACAGCCCTGGCTGTCCTGGCATCTGTTTTGTAGACCAGGCTGGTCTAGAACTCACAGAGATCCACCTGTCTCTGCCTCCTGAGTGCTGGGATTAAAGGCGTGCGCCACCACCGCCCGGCTACAATCACTTATTTAATGAATATTTATTGAGCAAGTGCTGGGTGCTGTGTATGTTTTCAAAATAGAACAGTTAGCAAGGCAAGAAAAATCTCTTCTCTAAAAACATAGAGTAGAAGGGGAAGAAATTAAATAAATTTTTCTTAATGTTACCTCCTCTCATACTCAACACTGGATTTATTTTCCTGGGTACACAAGTGTCATGAGCCTTGCTACATGATCTTACTATATGTCTATGTGCATCTCAAAGCTCTTTTACAATTAAAGTGGAGAATTGGGTTTTAGCTTAAACAATTCTAGTTTATGAATTCCACAACCTTGATGGACTGGTATATATATATATATATATATATATATGGTAGGTCATTTTAGCAAACTACTTACTGAATTTCTGTGTATTAAAGCTTTTCAGATGTCATCATATTTCCTGTTTATCATCATTTTTAGGAGAAATTTTTCCAGATCCCAGCATCAGAAGTCCTCACTGATAACAACCTTCAGAAGAATCTGGAAAAGATCATGAATGTGATTTGTCCTCCAGGAATAAAAATTGGTAGGTGGCATTTCAAAGGTGCTTCATTCTTTCTTGAAAAAGCACCTAGTGTATATCTAATCTGTAGATTCTGGGTGGAAGGAGGCAAACTGCATCCAGGGGAATTACTAAGTGTGAGCAATAACTTTGTCCATGTCTTGATGGGATAGCAGCAGAAGTAAAATAAATATAAATAAAGGAATTTTAAAATATTTTGGAATATACTTAGAGCATAGTAGTTTGGGTCACAACATAGTTGACTCTGAGTTTGCACATATAGCATAGAGACATTGAGAGTGCAGTTATAACAAATGGATGCAGTTTGCACAACAAACATGTCCTCAGATAAACTGCATTTCTCTTGTTTGACTCAGTGAGTGTCCTCTGTGGTATTAATGAGCTTCATTTTTATTTTGCAAAGTCTATGAAATTTGGTTGGTTCTATAGCAGCTTGTCTGCTGGCTCCTGCACAAGTAAAATTGTGCCCATTGTAGCTGCTGCCACCAGGTCCTTCTATGGCCATTAATTCTTTTCTATTGGAACATGCAGACCTAAATTATGTTAAGATGTTTGGTTTTTCTAGTAATTGTTCTCAGTGACAAATCTCCCCTCTGCTTCTCCATTGCTGATGTGACTGTTAGATGTTGTTCCTCATCAGAGTTTCTTCCTCTACAGTTGGTCTCTGCATTGTAACATCAGTTTCTAAGAGATGGTAAACTTTTCTCACTTGAAGCAAAGCTTAAATTCAGATACATTTGTTTTCAATTTTAATTTGTGTTAGCTATTGTAATTGCCATGCTTAGATTTCCAGAAATATGTCTCTGGGCATGGTAGCCTTTGACATATACAGGCAAATTATTTTATATATATATATATTTTACAATGTAAGTTATACTAGCCATGCACAGGAGCTTCTCACTTTACCCTGGGCAAGCTTGAGTGCCATACCAGATGCCTGGCAGACTTACCAGAGCCTTCTGCTGATGTTAGAAATGAGCCTGCCCTGCTCCCCGCCAAACATGGAGTTGGCATCATTGCTGCCATGGTGGCAAGACCCAAAGCTGCTCCCAACCTGGCAGGTAACATGAACACTCTAAGTTCAGATTCCACCTCTTTCTAGTCAATCAAGGAAAAGCCAAGGGAGGCCTAGAAGCAGTCAGTACAAGAAGAGAAGTAAAACATGGGTGAGACAATTGACTGCCTCTGTTGGCAAGTGTTTGTAAACTTTTAAATCCCTTTCATCTGAGGTTGAGAAAAAATTCTAATTAATCTGCATTACTAGTTCTATGCTTCGTTTAATGGCTGAATGAGATGCCCTCTTGGTCTGTAGATGCATACCCATGGCTGGAGTGCCTCATCAAGTCCTACAATGTCACAAGAGGAACAGAGCAGCAAATATGTTACCAGATATTTGACACCATGGTTGCAGAAGACATCATCTAGTGCTGCTGTTCAGTGCAGTTGCAGGGGTGGATTTTATAGTCTTAGAAAAGGTTATGACTCTGTGAGCCTCAGAACTCACTTCACTGTTGTTAAATTACCATTTTCACTATAGTTTAAGTTCTTTTGTAGAGAAAGACATTCCTTTTTTTTTGGTTTTTCGAGTCAGGGTTTCTCTGTGTAGCTTTGGCGCCTTTCCTGGAAATCACTCTGTAGCCCAGGCTGGCCTCGAACTCACAGAGATCCACCTGCCTCTGCCTCCCGAGTGCTGGGATTAAAGGCATGCAAAACCACCGCCCCGCCAGAAAGACATTTCTTGTGAATATGTTAAAATACCTCTTTGCTCACTGTGCCCAGGGTGACCACTAGAGTTACAAAATAAGGCCACACTTCATGTGGAGGAATTGAATCTCCATTTCTCCTTTCAATTTCCTCAGGGGAGTTGTGTTGTTACTGGACACTTAAGGTCTATTTTCCACCATGAGACACTTGATTCTATGCTCTCCACCCACCATCCCCTAGTTGGTTTTCTTTTCCTGTCCTAAGTTTTATACCAGCAGTAGTTGTTGTTATTGTGGGTGTAGATAAAGACACATTCTATTCTAGAGTCTCTTGGCTTTCATTGATAAAACAGTGTGGCTACTTTTCTTTCATCCCGTTCCATTTTACTTTATGTACAGAGGAATTGCTAGCCAGTTCTGGGGAAGGAATTCTTCCTGTGCCTTCACACAGGAGTATTTGCTTAACTGAGTTCGACTTGAGCCAAGGTTTTTCAGAGTGAACTACAATTCGACTTGAGCAAAGGTTTTTCAGAGTGAACTACAATGTACTAAAGAGAGTTTTGTAGGAGGAGTGGCAGAATTGTTTTATTTGGTGCTTATGTTGTCCATTTTAGGATGAGACTATAACTTTGAACCAAATGGTGTATTTGATTTCCACTTCTCTCTGTAAATATTAGGAGTTATTCCATACCATACCAGCTAATGAGGTGATGAGGTTTAGGATTTTTCTGCTTCAGCTGTATTATCTCTTTCAATAGCCTTATGTAAAATGTTCGTACATTGCAACAGAATGGTATGCTTTTTAACTCAATGGTGTTTATTGAGTTTAAATCATGAGTAGTCAATCACTTTTGCACAAACATGTACATATGTGTTTATATGNATTTGTGTATTTGCTAAAGACTGTATTTGCTAAAGATCTGTGCAGCTTATAAAATAATAAATAAATGTACACATTTCTACAGTTTCATTAATTTAAATGTTTGGTGTACATGTACATATGTGTTTATATGTATTTGTGTATTTGCTAAAGACTGTATTTGCTAAAGATCTGTGCAGCTTATAAAATAATAAATAAATGTACACATTTCTACAGTTTCATTAATTTAAATGTTTGGTGAAATAACATGATGAGGTAGGTACTGTAATTTGAATCTTGAATGCCCCCCAGGTGGCCATGAATTGAAGGCATGGTGACCTGCCCATTGCATCGTTATGGGGTTGTGGGCACCTTAAGGTATGGGACCTAGGAAAGGAAGTTGGTTTGTGGGTGGCATGCCCTGGAAAGGGGTTTTAGGGGCCTGGCTGCCTCTTGTCTCACTCTGCTTTCCTCCTGCCATGAGGCAAATAGGCCTCCTCCTCCTCTGCTTTTTGTTACCTGTGCAGACACATGCCCAGAACAACAGGGCCTAGTGACCGTGGACTGGAAATTCTGAGACTGTAAGCCAAAATGAAACACTTCCTTTTTATAAATATTTTACCACAGTAACAGAAATCTAATTTTGCAAGAATGCTTGTAGGCCAGATTCTTGGAGCTGTCTGCATGCCAGATGCTGTGCTCAAATCTTCACACATATTTAAACCTCAGAACAACTAAATAATCTAATAAGAAAGCCGAACCCTGTTGGAAAACCAACTTGAATNTGTTCACATATGCTGGAGTCATGTGTTGAGTACACGCCATCTATACTAGTAGCCACCTCAGCCAGGACACTTAAGATAAGGATGGTGTGAGCCCTACTTTAAATAGCTGTAGGAAATAGAGAAAGAAACCAATGTGTTTTCCTGCATTATACAAGTTACCTGATAACTCAGGGCCCCTGCTTTCAGTAACCCTAATTTCCATTTCTTTGGTGTGTTAGTATGTTTCTATACCCAGTTCTTATCCTCCCCTATCACTTATTTATCAGTTTATTTGAGATAGTGAGAGACTGATGCTATTCATTCTATGAACTCTTGGTCCAAAACTTTCAGGGGGATCCTCCCCTACTGCCTCCCCAACCAGTGACCACCAAAGCCATATGCCCCACTGCACCAATTGGGAAGAAGTAAGGCCCTGACAGCCCAGTTCACTAACCGCTAGGCCCCTGGGGCACATTCCATGCCCCTCCCCCAGCCATTGCAGCTCCAGAGGTCGCAGCAGCCTCCTCCACCCCTTTTTGAACCATTCCCTGCTGTACCAATGACCACCTGATCCATACCTCCCCTGAACCAATTGGGAAGAGCCATGGCATCCAGGGCAGCAGCCTCCTCCTCCTCCCCTTCCCTCTGGTGAACCATCTCATGCAGCACCAGCGACCACCAGAGCCCATAGGCACCCCCTGGATCTATTAGTAAGAGGTAAGGCCCTGATCTGCAGTTCTGGCACCAATTGGGAAGAAGAGTAACCACAGGAGCCACAGGCCCGACCTGTACCAATTGGAAGAATAGTGACCCAGAGCTCCACCTGTATAGATTAATATAAGAAATGGGTAGATTGCAGTATAAGAACACATTAAACAACATAAAGAGCAATATGGCACCACCAGAACCTAATGATCCTACAACAGCAAGACCTGAACATCCCAAAGCAGATGATCCAGAAGAAAATGACCTTAATAACAACTTTAAACTGATAGAGACCCTAAAAGAGGAAATGACAAATTCCCTTGAAGAAATGGAAGAAAAGACAAGGAATTGGAGGAAGTCGAGAAATCCCTTACAGTGAAGAAACCCAAGAAAAAACAAACAGGTGAAGGAAACCGTTCAAGACTTGAAAATTATAATAGAGGAAATAAAACAAAAACTGAGGAAATTCAAGAAAAGGAAAATCTGAGTATATAAACGGGAACTACAGAGGCAAGCATAATGAATGGAATATAAGAGATGGAAGAGAGAATCTCAGATGTTGAGGATATGATATAGAAAATAGATTCATTGGTCAAAGAAAATGTTAAATCCAGCAATTTTTTAAACAAAAAACATAAAGGAAATCTGGGACACCATGAAAACACCAAACCTAAGAATAGTAGGGATAGAAGAAGGAGAAGAATTTCAGCTCAAAGGCGAAGAAAATATATTCAACAAAACCATAGAAGAAAACTTTCCCAACCTAAAGAAAGACATGCCTATGAAGGTACAAGAAGCTTATAGAACACCAGATAGACTGGACCACAAAAATGTCCCCTCGCCACATAATAGTCAAAACAATAAACAAACAGAATAGAGAAAGAATATTAAGAGCAGCAAAGGAAAAAGGTCAAGTAACATATAAAGGCACATCTATCAGAATTACACCTGACTTCTCAATGGAAACTGTGAAAGGGATTAAAAGTGTATGCCATGACTCCCTGGCTCTGTTTTCTCTCCTAGACTGGGTCAAACTCATGTAGTCCAGGATGGCTTTGAACTCACAGAAATCCATACAGCTCTGCCTCACGAGTGCTAGGATTAAAGCTGTGTGCCACCACTGCCTGGCCTCTATATTTAATCTAGTGGCTTGTTCTGTTCTCTGATCTTCAGGCAAATTTTATTATGGTACATAATATATCACCACATTTCCTCTTTTTGTCTGTAATAATAAAAGAAGGTTATAGCTAATATAAGAAAAACTATATAAATAAGTACAATAAGTATATACAATATATACAGTCAACAATTACATTAAAAATGCCCAGTCCATAAACATTTGACAAGTTCAGAGAATACACTCCATTATCTAACCTATTTTCTGAGTCCAAAATATTGTACCTAATTCACTTTCTATCCTAACTTGTATTACCAACCGAATACTATCTTTTGATGTCTTTAAAACTTACACACTTTACACCTCTTTAGTGAGTTTCTTTTCTGAATTTGTTAACAAGGAAAACTATAAGTATCTAATCTTCAACTCCCTCAAAGACCCAAAAAGGTAATAATACTAACTGAAAATCAGGAAGTACAAACAAATGACTTCCAAAAAATGTAAGAAATGACAGAAATATCTGGCTGCCTGGATAGTCCCCCAAGGTTCCTCTGAAACATTGGGGCATCCATCTTCAGCCTACAGGCCTAGCATAGCTGACAGACTCATCTGTGAAGCAGGATTTTCTGAAGGGCTTTCCTACCTTGTTTTGGCAAGGATCGGCAGTCTTTTGTGTCCTGCTTGTCCATTTTGACAGCATACTGTCAGCAGTTGAGGCAAGGGCACTGTCTTGCCCCGTGGCTAATTTTAGCCACAAAGAAAGTAAACTCCATGTGGAGTTTCTTTGATGCCTATCATCTTCTCAGAAGTAGATTGGTGCTGCCAGAAGTAGACATTTCTCATATTCATAAAAAAAGAATCTGTTAATAAAACATCCAAAAAACCATATTCTGTAGATCTCTGAAGTGTTTGAAGATGACCTATCTAAAATATATGTTTGACCTTGAAAACATACCCAACCTGACTACATGTTTGATTGTCATAGGTGACTAACTACCAACCTGCATTTCTTTATATCCTAATTAGTTGGTAATAATAACTTTCGAGGACTAGAAATTTGCATTACATTGTTAAATGAACTGTATAGGTATAATGCCTTGAACAAGATTAGAAATATATATACAGTATTTTGTAAAAAAAAAAAATTTCAAATTTGTGTCAATATGCAATATACAAAACTCTAATCCAATGTAGAATATTTAAAATTACTAGTTGCATTTTAAATGTAGATTCAATAATCTACCTTTTTATGTTATATCCATATGCTCCTTTTTTCTTTTCAGAATAGATTCAATAATCTACCCTTTTATCCTATCATTTCTATGTTTTTTTCAGATTTAATAAGCTATTTCTTAGCTATATCCTTTTTCTTTTTTTCCAAACAAAAACCCTGAATCTAAACTCCTTCATTTAGCTTTTTTCCTGACCATTATCAATTAACAAACGTGTATCCAACCGTCCTAAACAATGACAGTTATCTATAACTCATTGAAATGCCAAAAGCCACCCACTCTACTTCTTGTGAATGTGGGCATGATGTTCTTAAAACTATTTCATGCTGTCTGGGGTGAAGGCATCTTTAGGGGATCCTGAAAGGAAAAATTTTGGGTTAATTGTCAAGTCTTGGGAGAGGTAGCTATATCATTTGTTGTCCAGTCTCGTCATAATGGGAAAGTTCAGGGCTTGTCTCAAGTTCTGGTTAGAGTAGTCTGTGAGGCTGGATCATCTCAGCTAGCCAAATCAAAATTGTCCTGAACAGTTTGCAGTCCAAAGCCGATATTTGGATGGTGGTTGTCAGCTTAATGGCATTATCGCAGGCCATATGGAATCGTTGTGGTGTCCCATCATCTTTTTGGAGCCTTCAAAGGTTGCTGTTAGGTGTGGTCATGGTTAACTGCAAAAAATCTTTTTCTTGGGATAAGTTTTCAGGATGATTTGCCCTTTTTCTTCAGCTATCTCATTTGTCCAGTGTTCTTCAGATTTCTTACCTGGATGCCTTCATTCTCCTGAAAGACAAAAACAAAACCCCTCCCCAACCAATACTTTGGGGAGGTTCCCTTCCTAATCTTTATCAATTTTGATTTATAGTTTCTCCTGAATTTTTTGTTTTCTCTTCTATAGCTGTTCTATCATCCAGAGCTGTATGGTTTTTTACAATAGGCATTAGTTTCTTTGATTGCTCTGGAAGGAACAATGACAGGAAAGGACTGAATGGAATTTGACATAGGGCCCTGAGATAGGCTCCTCAGGGAGTATCCAGATGGCAAAGGCAAAGGATTGCCTTGTCTGTCACTTGTTGATCTATAGTCGTTAGTCCAGTGTCTGCCTTTGCCACACTTTCTGCATAATCTAGAAGGGAGAGGCATTCTGTTGGGATTATTCCTTGAGAAAACATTGTTTCTAGGAACACCCTGTTTACAGTCCCTTCTTAGGTGACTTTGTTTACCGCAGTTCAAACACCAGACATTACGATTTTTCTTCAAACCTCTGGAAATCACCTCTCCTATGCAAGCATCATCATGATCACGAGATTCAATTTTATTGTATCTCAGATCCATTCCTCCAATGGTGCCGATCTTGCCTTTAACAGCCTAATTACCCTTTTGCATTGTGTATTAGCATTTTCAAAAGCCAGAGTTTCAATTATTAATTTTCTTATCTTCTGAATTTGTTATCATTCTATATACTGCTTAAGTCAGTCTTTGTAAGAAAGCAGTGAAGGTTTCTTTTGGGCCCTATATAACTTTTGTAAATGACTCAATTTTCTTTCCTACTCCTTCAATTCTGTCCCAAGCATTCAAGGCATAAAGCAGCATAAAGCCAGGGTGTGGTCATCATATAAAGATTGTCTTTGTATATCATCATAATCGCCTTCTCCAAGAAGTTGATCATGGGAAATTTCAATACCTCTAGCCCTACTCCATTGTTCAATGGTCTTAGCTTCATCTTTCCACTAGGTCCTCCATTGTAATTGTGGACCAGCTTCTAAGACAGCTGTAACCAAATATCTCCATTCTTGAGGGAAATTCTGTTACAAATTGACCATGAGTTTAACAGAGAATGCACACCATATGACACTATAGCTTTTTTGAATTTCCTCAAATCTAACATTTGTACAGGAGTCCAGTCAGTGCTTACACAGCCTTGAGCATTTGGCACTTCTTGTAATGTTACTGGATAGATTAAGGTTAGCTGTTTGAAAGCCTTAGGCTGTGTCTCTGTAACCTTATAATACAATGTTGAGATTGGTTCTTTAAATTCTTCTGTGTGGGTCTGAATATCTCAATGATCGGTTTTAACAAGCTTTTCTAAAACTTTTATTTTGGCATTCATATTAACCAGCTTTTTAAATGATAAAACAAAATGATCAAAAAATATTTACAATTGACATTACATCTAACACAGCACTTTAACTATCCTCTAATTGTTCCATTTTCAGACCATTTAATGTATAGTCAAATGGAGATCAAATGGCTTTCATTATAAAAATGTTTCCCATTTTTTTAATGTGGGAAAAAACTTTCTTTTAACTACTTCCTTTAAGAAATAACAATTGACTCACCAAATCTGCTAACAGTGATGATTCAGATGATGGTGTAGAAGCAGCCCAAGGAGGGGGCCCAGAGAAAGCCAAAACCCAACAAGAGAGGAAAGAAGTGAAAGATCTAGCCGTCTGCACGTGGGAAGTGTAGGTACTTTGTTGCAACTCAGTGGGCTTGGTCCCAGGTTTCGGCACCAAAATGTACGGAACAAAGTTGCAACTCAGTGGGCTCTGATGGCTGGGGCTGCAAAGAGTCAGTCCAGCCCTGGAGGGCGAGGTATCCCGGACACCTCAAGCTGCTTAGAACAGCTCTGCCCTATAGGTGTCCCAGACACCTTGAGCTGCTTGGAACAGCTCTGATGGCTGGGGCTGCAAAGAGTCAGCCCAGCCCTGGAAGGGAAGTTATTCTGACTGCTCGGGAGAGTCAGGACTGGAACTGCTTCAGCAGGGAAGGGTATCCTGACTGTTCAGGAGAGTCAGGCCTAGAGCTACCAGGTGAGCTCTGCAGGGAAGGGTATCCTGATTGTTTGGGAGAGTCAGGCTATACCTGGTGTGGTGGGGGATGGTCTCCCCACAGGATATAGCAATCCTGTGTCTCTCCTGGAAAGCTGCTACAGCTGAGCTTTGCTCAGCCCCCCACAAATATCTTCTGTTCAGCTCCTCTTTGCGCAATCCACTATGGGATGCCTCAGCAAAGATCTTCTGTTCAGCTNCTCTTTGCTCGATCCACTAAGGGATGTCCCAGCAAAGATCTTCTGTCCTGCAAATGACTCTTTTGAGAAAGAGATTTCTTTGGGAAGGAGGAGTCCAGGAGAATAGCTGCCTCTACCAGGCTGGAGAGAACAGCTCAAAACTGCCCAGGTAGGACCCTTTATATAGGATCTGGGATTGGTTGGTTTTGTGGGCTAGGGGCAAAGATGGCCCTGATGTGAGGGCCAAACTGTTTCTTTCACTGGCCTTTTTTGGCTTTTGGTCACTAATTCTAAGGGCAGGGCACATATCTTTCATTGACTCTGATTCTAGGCACCAAGATTCTAGGCACCTTGTGTTATTTTGGTACTAGTTTCAGAGTCAGGGCATGTTTCCTTAGTTCTGGGTTTGGGGATAAAGTGGTTATTTCTCTGGCTCAGGTCCCAAACCCAGGCTGTTTTTCTTTCCCTGGTCAGAGCTCCAGGGCCAGGATGCCATTTTCCTGCTCTGTGATTGGCTGGTTTCACAAGTCAGTTGGCCAGGGACAGCTACTTTCCTGCTCTGATTGGTTGGTTTCACAAGCCAGTTGGTCAGGACAGAGAGGACCCTGATATGAGCCTAACTGTGTTTCATTCACTGGCCTTACTTAGCTTTTGGACACTAATTCTAAGGCCAGGACACATATCTTTCACTGACTCTGACTGTAGGGACCAACAGTGTTATTATGGTACTGGTTTCAGAGTCAGGGCAGATTTCCTTAGTTCTGGGTTTCAGGATAAAGTGTTTGTTCATTTCTCTGGCTCAGGTCCCAAACCCAGGCTGTGTTTCTTTCCCTNGTCAGAGCTCCAAGGCCAGGATGCCACTTTCTTGCTCTGTGATTGGTCAGTTTCACAAGTCTGTTGGCCAGCACAGAGAGGGCCCTGATATGAGCATAATTGTGTTTCTTTCACTGGTCTTACTTAGCTTTTGGTCATTAATTCTAAGGCCAGGGCACATATCTTTCACTGACTCTGATTCTAGGGACCAAGAGTGTTATTTTGGTACTAGTTTCAGAGTCAGGGCAGGCTTCCTTAGTTCTGGGTTTGGGGGTAAAGTGCTCATTTCTCTGGCTCAGGTCCCAATCCCAGGCTGTGTTTCTTTCCCTTGTCAGAACTCCAGGCCCAAGGTGGGTTTTTTTTAGCAAACCCATTTTCTCTACAGGAAGTTTGTGAAAGTGGCTANTTCTGGCTGTTTTTGGAGCCCAAAAAAACCACGGACTTTGNAGCAGGAGGCTGCAATAAGAACTTAGCCAGTGGGTTAAGGAGTCCAGACCAGGTGTCAAAAATCAGGTGTTTGTAGGTGTGTGGATTAATGTCAGGGTCTTCAATTTGAATCCATTTTAATGGGTCTGTTTTTATGCCAATACCAAGCTGTTTTTATTATTATGGCTCTATAGTAGAGTTTAAAGTCAGGGATAGTGATGCCTCTAGAATATCCTTTATTGTACAGAATTGTTTTCAAATGGGTTTTTGTTTTTCCAAATGAAGTTGAGTATTGTTCTTTCAGGTCTGTGAAGAATTGTGTTTGGATTTTAATGGGGATTGCATTGAATCTGTAGATTGCTTTTGATAAGATTGCCATTTTT
>LZPO01045295.1:0-15373 GCA_001675575.1 Neotoma lepida | reverse complement strand
GCATGGAAGATCGTTCCATTTTCTGATATCTTCTTCAATTTCTTTCTTCAGAGACTTAAAGTTCTTGTCATACAGGTCTTTCACTTCTTAGTTAGAGTTACCCCAAGGTATTTTATATTATTTGTGGCTATTGTAAAGAGTGATGTTTCTCTGATTTCTTTATCAGCCCGTTTATCATTTGTATATAGGTGGGCTACTAATTTTTTTGAGTTAATCTTGTATCCTACCATATTACTGAAGGAGTTTATCAGCTGTAGGAATTCCCTGGTAGAATTTTTGGGGTCACTTATTGTACTATCATATCATCTGCAAATAGTGAAAGTTTGACTTCTTCCTTTCCAATTTTTATCCTCTTGATCTCCTTTTGTTGTCTTACTGCTCTAGCTAGAACTTCACGTACTATATTGAATAAATATGGGGAGAGCGGACAGCCTTATCTTGTTCCTGATTTCAGTGGAATTGCTTTGAGTTTCTCTCCATTTAATTTGATGTTGACTGTTGGCTTGCTGTAAATTGCCTTTATTATGTTTAGGTATGTTTCTTGTATTCCTGATCTCCTCAAGACTTTTATCATGAAGGAGTGGGGTGTTTGATTTTGTCAAAAGCCAGATGATCATGTGGTTTTTTCTTTCAGTTTGTTTATATGGTGTATGACATTGACAGATTTTCATATGTTAAACAATCCTTGCATCCCTGGTATGAAGCCTNCTTGGTCATGGTGGATAATTTTTTTGATGTATTCTTGGATTTGATTTGCCAACATTTTATTGAGTATTTTTGCATGAATGTTCATGAGGGAGATTGGTCTGTAATTCTCTTTCTTTGTTGCATTTTTGTGCGGTTTGGGAATCAGAGTAACTGTAGCCTCATAGAAGGAGTTTGGTAACTTTCCTTCTTTGTCTATTGTATGGAACAATTTGAAGATTATTATATTAGTTCTTCTTTGAAAATCTGGTAGAATTTTGCTTTGAAACTATGTGGTCCTGGGCTTTTTTTGGTTGGGAGACTTTTAATGACTCTATTTCCGTAGTGGTTATTGGCCTATTTAAATTGTTTATTTGGTCTTGATTTAACTTTGGTATGTGGTACCTATCCAGAAAATTGTCCATTTCTTTTAGATTTTCCAATTTTGTGAAATACAGGCTCTTGAAGTATGACCTGATGATTCTCTGGATTTTCTCGTTGTCTGTTGTCATATCTCCCTTTTCATTTCTAATTTGTTAATTGGATCCTCTCTCTCTGACTTTTGATTAATTTGGATAAGCACTTGTTTATCTTGTTGATTTTATTGAAGAACCAACTCTGTTTCATTGATTCTTTGTATTGTTCTCTTTGTTTGTATTTTATTGATTTCAGCTCTCAATTTGATTATTTCCTGGCATCTGTTCCTCCTGAGTGTGTTTGCTTCTTTTGTTCTAGAGCTTTTAGGTGTGCTGTTAAGTCATGGGTGTGAGATTTCTCCAACTTCTTTATGTGGGCATTTAGTGCTATGAATTTTCCTCTTATCACTGCTTTCATAGTGTCCCATAAGTTTTGGTATGTAATACATTCATTTTCATTGAATTCTTGGAAGTCTTTAATTTCTTTCTTCATTTCATCCTTCACCCATTGGTGGATCAGTTGAGCATTACTCAGTTACCACAAGATTGTTGGCTTTCTGTAATTGTTATTGTTGTTGAAATCTAACTTTAAGCTATAGTGGTCTGATAGAATACAGGGGGTTATCCCAATTTTTTTGTATCTGTTGAGATTTGCTTTGTGACTGACTGTGTAATCGATTTTAGAGAAGGTTCCGTGGGGTGCTTAGAAGGTATATTCTTTTTTGGTTCGGTGGAATGTCCTGTAGATATCTATTAAGTCCATTTGAGTCATAATATCTGTTAGGTCCCTTATTTCTAAGTTTATGCTAAGTTTCAGTTGGCAGATCTGTCCAGTGGTGAGAGTGGGGTGTTGAAGTCTCCCACTATTAATGTGTGTGGTTTGATGTGTGATTTAAGCTTTAGTGATGTTTCTTTTACATATGTGGGTGCCCTTGTATTTGGGGCATAGATGTTCAGAATTGAAACTTCATCTTGATGGATCTTTCCTGTGATGAGTATGTAATGTCCTTCCCTATTTCTTTTGATTGATTTTAGTTTGACGTCTACTTTGTTAGATATTAGGATAGCTATACCAGCTTCCTTCTTAAGTCCATTTGATTGGAAAGTCTTTTCCCAGCCTTTCACCCTGAGGTAGTGTCTGTCTTTGAAATTGAGGTGTGTTTCTTGTATGCAGCAAGAGGATGGATCCTGATTTTATATCCATTCTGTTAGCCTGTGTCTTTTTATTGGTGAATTGAGTCCATTGATATTAAGGGATATTAATGACCAGTGATTGTTAATTCCTGTTATCTTTTGGTGGTAGTGTGTGTGTATTTCCCTTCTTTGGGATTTACTGCTATGGGGTTATCTATAGCCTGTTTTTTCGTGGGTGTATCTGACTTCTTTAGGTTGGAATTTTCCTTCTAGTGCTTTCTGTAGGGCTGGATTTGTGGATGGGTATTGTTTAAATCTGGTTTTGTCTTGAAATGTCTTGTTCACTCCATCTACGGTGATTGAAAGTTTTGCTAAGTATATTAGTCTAGGCTGGTATCCATGGTCTCTTAGTGTCTGCATTACATCTGTCCAGGACCTTCTGGCTTTCAAAGTCTCCATTGAGAAGTCAGGTGTTATTCTGATGGGTCTGCCTTTATAAGTCACTTGGCTGTTTTCCTTTGCTGCTCTTAATATTCTTTCTTTACTCTGTATGTTTAGTGGTTTAATTATTATGTGGCAGGTGTACTTTTTTTGGGGGGGTCTATTCTATTTGGTGTTCTGTAAGCTTCTTGTATCTTCATAGGCATTTCCTTCTTTAAATTGGGAAAGTTTTCTTCTATGATTTTGTTAAATATATTTTCTGTGCCTTTGAAGTGATATTCTTCTCCTTATTCTATCCCTATTATTCTTAGGTTTGGCCTTTTCATGGTGTCCAGATTTCCTGGACATTTGTGTTATGACTTTTTTGGCTTTGGTGTTTTCTTTGACTGACGAATCTATTTCATTTATTGTATCCTCTATACCAGAGATTCTCTCTCCATTGTCTTGTATTCTATTTATTATGCTCGTATCTGTAGTTCCTGTTCATTTACTCAGATATTCTATTTCCAGCATTCCCTCTGTTTGTGTCTTCTTCATTGTTTCTACTTCACTTTTCAGGTCTTGAACTGTTTCCTTCACATNTTTAATTGCTTTTTCATGGTTTTCTTTAAGGGATTTTTTGATTTTTTTCCAATATGTTGTTTGTCTTTTCCTCAATCTCTTTAAGGGAATTTTTCATTTTCTCTTTAACAGAATTTTTCATTTCCTCTTTAAAGACCTCTAGCATCTTCATGAAGTTATTTTTAAGGTTGCTTTCTTCTGCTTCTACATTATGATGATCAGGTCTTGCTGTTGTAGTAGGGCTAGGTTCTGGTGATGTCATATTGCTCTTTATGTTGTTGTACATATTTTTGCACTGGCGTCTACCCATCTCTTCCTCAATAGGTACAAGAAGTCTGTGTTTGAGCAAGCTGCTATTGGTCCAATCTGTGCTTGCTGTGTCTGTGTCTCAGGGGGCCACTCTGCTTCCAGTCTTAGCTCTTGGTCTAATTGGAGCTGGCAGGTTCTGTATCTCAGGAAGCTGCTCTTGGTCCAATCCAAGCTGGCTGATTCTGTGACTCAGGGAGCCTTTCTTGGTCTTATCAGGGCTCTTGGTCCAATCAGTGCTGATGAATTCTGTGTCTCAGGAAGCCTCTCTTGGTCCAATGAAAGCTGGCAGATTCTGTGTCTCAGTAAGCCACTCTTGGTCCAATGAGAGCTGGTGGATTCCATGTCTCAAGGAGCCACTGGGGTCCCAGGGAGATGGGTATTGGAGTAGAGCATGAGTTTTGTATGTTTCAGGGCCCTGTGGGGGGTTTTCGTTGGGGACCCAGCCTGCAAGAGTTTTCCTTGCTAGCCAGCTACTGGGGCAGAGATGGATGGTGGTTCACAGGCACTGTATATGTCCCAGGGCCTAGTTCCTAGAGGCAGAACTCTCTGGGTTAGAGTAGAGTCACTAACCTCTTGGTCCAGTGAGACCTGCGGATTCCACAGAAAGCCACTGGGGTCGCAGGGGGATGGGTATTGGGGGAGGGTGTGGGTCTTGTAGATTGCAGGGTCCAATGGAGGTTTTTGGTGGGTAGGCCTGCCCACAGGAGACTTCCCTGCTGGCTGGCCCCGGGGGCAGAAATTGGTGGCAGTTCCCAGGGAGTGGTTGTGTCCCAGAGCCTAGGTCCTAGAGGCAGGACTCTCAGGTTAGGAGAAGAGTCACTCACCTCTTGGTCTAATGAAGGCTGGCAGATTCTGTGTCTCAGGAAGCCACTGGGGTTACAGTGGGATGGGTATTGGGGGAGGGCATGGGTTTTGTAGATTACAGGGTCTGTTGGGGGTTTTTGGTGGTGGTGGGGGGACCCACCAGCAGGAGTTTTCCTTGCTGGCTGGCCACTGGGGCAGAGATGGTTGGCAGTTCCACATCGTTTCTTTAGTCATTGATCACCTTGCACACTGGAAGTTATTCCTAAATCAATCACAGGAAGATTGCTCTGAATGGAACATAAATTGGATGTATGATTGTCTCCGTAAAACACTGTCTTCATAGGTTAGAGGGCTGGCTGACTGCAGACCCATAATCCTGTGCTTTAGCTCTTCCCACAATACTGGAATTGACTGTACATTTCCCTCCCTGTTCGCTGCCTCAATAACTGTACAGTTCCATCCCTGTTCACTGCCTCATTGACCATGCAATTCTCTGCCTGCCCACTGCCTCAGTTTGTTGCCAAACATCACACCATAAATTTGTCCTAAAAGTGGTAACAGCTGGCATGACTCACAGATGCTATAGTGATAGTGTCAGAAGGCAGAACAGGTATACTAGTGAATAGTTGATGCTATTAAATCTGTATATCTTAATTTTCTAGCTTTCCCTGACTACTTACACTGATCGCATAAATTCAACATTTGTTAACTTCAGAGAAGCATTTGTAAGTCCGTACCATCTGTGACCTGCACACACATTGTTTCTGACAGCTGCTACTGGATGTCATTTGTTGCTATCAGGTGTACAGATTTGTTCTTTATTTCCTTAGTTCTGTCTCACATCTGATGATGGATGTGATGCAAACTCTCACTGATGATACTTTCATGGGTGGTAATGATGACTTCACCAGAGGTATAGGAAACATTGCAGTCCAGATTTCTCTTAGGAAGGGAGATTGTGTCCAGTACAGAATACACTCTGGGCAAGTACAAACTCATAGTAGGACACCAAGCTTGTGTGTCTGTTTGAGGTGAGAGCTAATTATGTAGAAGGAACAGGGGAGTCATGCTTGGCTGTGCTGATCATTAATTCACAAGGTTTCCTGGGGAAAGAGTCCTGGGTGATCCAATGTGAAATAATGATGGAGAATGCAAAGTTTACAAGAGTAACTGTGATCAAATAAGTGCATGTTATAAACTGATAGAACAAACCCATAATAAAACTTAACNTTATCTATGACCAAACAAATCCAAAAATTAATTAGCAACTGAAAAGGGAACACATAAGAGGCTCTAAAAATGTGTAGAATGTGTTTGGATCATAGATCTCTGGATTCTGGGTGCTTTTCTTTTCATAGTAGGTGGACCTGGGATACCTACATTTTCTTACTTTTTCCCTATTTCCATGTCATCATCTCATGAACCACCTGTCATGGGCCTTGGCCCTCTCCTGTATTCCTGAAAAGAGCACATTTATAATTAAATTAGATTTTCATTTCCATGCAAACACATCAACTTGCACTAGATGTAGGAGATCAGTGGCAGATATTTTTTGTTGTTTATTTATTTAAGAAAAATTTTACATATTGACTATAGATCCCACATTCATCCCTCCTCCTGCTCCCCCCAGCTCTCCCTTTCTGACCCAACCCCCCATTCCTTTCTCCAAAAGGGCAAGGGCTCACATGAGGAGTCATAAAAGCCTGTACATTCAGCTGAGGCAGGACCAAATCCCTCCCCCCTGCATCAAGGAGGAGCAAGGCGTCTCACCATAGGCAATGGGCTCCAGAAATCCTGCTCACGCACCAGGGATAGATCCTGGTGCAAGGGGGCCCTCAGACACCCAGTTACAAGACTGTCCTTTATGCAGAGGGCCCAGTCCAGTCCCATGCAGGTTCCTCTGCTGTTGGTCTAAAGTTCGTGAGTTCCTACAAGCTTGAGTTCAGTTCTCTGCAGATTTCCCCATCATAATCTTGNCATCCCCTGCTCATTCAATCCCTCTTCCCTTTCTTTGACTGTACTCCCAGAGTTCGGCCTGTTGCTTGGCTGTGGATCTCTGCATCTGCTTCCATAATTTACTGGATGAAGGCTCTATGATGACAATTAGGGTATTAACCAATCTGAATACTGGGGTAGGCCAGTTCAGCCACCCTCTCTACTATTGCTAGCAGTCTAATCTGGGGTCATCCTTGTAGTTTCCTGAGAATTTCCCTAGCACCTGGTTTCTCCATAACCCTATAATGTCTCCCTCTGTCAAGATATCTCTTCCATTGCTTTCCCACTCCATCCCTACCCCAGCTTGACTATCTCATTCCTTCATGTTCTCATCCTCCATCCCCTCCCTTCTGTTTGCCCCCTTCACCCGCATCTGTCTCCCCTTCCCAAGGAGATCCATGTGTCCCTCTTAGGGTCCTCCTTGCTACCTAGCTTCTCTGGATCTGTGGGTTGTAGTCTGGTTACCCTTTGCTTTACATCTAGTATCCACTTATGAGTGAGTACATACCATGTTTGTCTTTCTGAGTCTCGATTACCTCTCAGGATATTTTCTAGTTCCATCCATTTGCCTGCAAATTCCATGATGTCATTGTTTTTTACTCCATTGTGTATATGTACATTTTTTTCCATTCTTTGGTTGAGAGGCATCTAGGTTGTTTCCAAGTTCTGGCTATTACGAATAATGTTGCTGTGAACATAGTTGAGCAACTGTCCTTGTGATATACTTGAGCATTCCTTGGGTATATGTCCAAGAGTGGTATCATTGGGTCTTGAGAGGTAGATTGATTCCCAATTTTCTGAGAAACCACCATAACTGTCATCATAGAGCCTTCATCCAGTAACTGATGGAAGCAGATGCAAGGATCCACAACCAAACACCAGGCCATGCTGTGGGAGTCCAGTTGAAGAGAGGGAAGAGGGATTATATGAGCAAGGGAGGTCAAGATCATGATGGGGAAATCTACAGAGACAACTAAACCAAGCTCAAAGGAACTCATAAACTTTAGACTGACAGCTGTGGAACCTGCATGAGACTGGACTAGACTCTCTGCATATGGGAGATAGTTGTGTAGCTGGGTCTGTTTGAGGGGCCCTTGGCAGTGTGATCAGGATCTATCCCTGGTGCATGAGCTGGCTTTCTGGATCCCATTACTTATGGCCAGACACCTTACTTACCCCTGATAAAATGGGGAGAGACTTGGTCTCTGAATGTACCAAGCTTAGCTGTTCCCCNATGGGAGACCTTACCCTGTTGGAGAAGGGGATATTGGGGAAGGCAGGGGGGAGCAGGAGGAGGAATTAGAGGGGGATCTGTGATTGGTATGTAAAATGAATTTAAAAGTTAAAAAATAGTAAAAAAAAAAAGTTTTAAAAAAGAATAGATAAGTTAACAGCAAAAACAATAACTTCAATACACTTGAATTATTTCAAATACTGGAAATGAGATTAAAATGCCACTGTACTAGGAGGACTGAGTGTCTGTTTTAGAATTATGTTTTTAGGCAAATCACTGTCCAGTATATCACCTCAAAGAGTCCAACTTTACTTTGTGTAATTTGTAGTCCATTTACACATTGATACATCTAGTTGTCAATTCAGCATAACCTGTACCATTTTTACATGGATTATCATCTTCCCTGCCAATCTTAGGCAAAATTGTGTAAAATGTAAAGATTATTTTTCAGTATCCATTGTCCAGTTTCAGAGCTCCACTCCAAAATTAAACTGAGTTCCTCTCTGTCTCCCACATAACCCTGACTTAGTGTAGCTTTCTTTTAGTATTTTATTCCCCCCCCCCACATACACATATCGTGGAAATTTTATTTCCATAAATCCATAAGAGTTGCCCCAAAATGTAGATACATTAAAACTGCTTTATGACTTTCTTCCCCAGAGCTTAAAATAATCCAACAGATGGCAGCAGCATTAGAATTAATAGTACGTTTTCAGGTGGCCACTGAAGCAATTTAATCTTCATCCTTTGGACTTCACCTTTGCTGTCACGTACACTGGTGGCATTTGCAAAGTCAGGGTGAATAGACACAAGATCCATTGGAACAAGAAAGTGATCTTCATGTATGTTCCATCCTGATAAGGGATAGATTCCATTGTTTTAATAAATACTGCCTAATGATGACAAATCAGAATTTATTTATTCACCGTTTATTCAGTGCTTGTCTTATGCTGGGCACTACACAAGGCACAGGGCACATGGTATCCCCAAAGCCAGGACACAATCCTTAAGCAGTGGTAAGTAGAATGGTCTGTAAGAGCTCAGTAAAGCATATGGCACATGATGTAAAAATAATGAGTTCTTTAATTTCAGTTTTGCAGAGAGGAATTTAGTCTTTTCCACTTTTCTCTTGGTCCATAAAGAATTGTTTGCAGTAACTGCAATGCAATTGTTCAGTCAAGCTACTTTATATTAATTATTTNATTTGTCTCAAGAAATAGAAATCATCTAGTTTTCTCCTTATATAATTAAAAAGACTTCTGAACATTAGGCATTGGCTTTAAATAGTTTTGTTAGAGTACAAACAAACAGTTTATTTGCAAGAATGGAAACAGTCAGTATGATTGCTGAAACGCTTTCATAAACTATATGTGTCAATAGAGCATACTTCAGTAGATATTAAGTCTTAATGCAGTTAGTAGTATCTCTCATTTTTATATAGAAAATCGGGTGTATCTATGGAGCTCTAGTGCATAATCAGATATTTACTGAAGATTTGAATTTCTAATATTTCTGGCCAATGTGTTTTCTGTAGTGGTAATTATTGTAATGTGAATTCTGAATTGTGTTAGACAATTATAACAAAAACTTTTGTAGATATTTTTAAAGGAGAGAATTATAGAAATAAACATAAGTGCTATCTAGCTACAGCCAACTTACAGTCTTTTTGAACTTGAAAAACAGAGCTAAGTTGCAGTTTTAGACATTAACACATTTGTGGATGGAACAGAGCAAATACAATTTCAGTAAATATTTTCAATCAGGAATTCCTGGCTGTACTGACTGAATCATACAGCAAATTTATATCCCAATTTTATAGGCTATCAAGACCTTTGTCATCATTGTTTGTTTTCAACATAAAATATATACAAGTTCTTTCATTTTCTTTCATACTTGTTTTCTCATGCAATGTGCTAGTATAGAACTNTTGTTTCAATAATAAAATGTGGGTGTAAAAGATTATAGGCAAAGCTCTATATATCACAGAAACCTGTTTTAGGGCAACTCAGGATTTTGTAAATGTGTATCTTGGCATTTTNAATTAAATTATATTATTATAGTTGGTACATCCCATGAGAAGACACTGATTGTCAGCTAGTTGTTGGTGGTAATGGCTAGTTAGATGTTGGTATCTGAGAGTAGCATTGCTTCGTACCTCTGTACTTCCTAAGGTACTACAAGGCCTTTGGATCCTTAATTACAAATTCTCATGAAATAAGCTCTTTGATATTCTCTGAGTCATTTACATCCTTGTTTTTAAGGAAAATATTCTTCAATATGCATTTACATATAGTCTGCTCATTTTTGATAGTCTTGTTTAAGATGTAGCAGCTTTAAAAAACAAAGATGTGTTGAATGCAGTCCATGTTATGCAGTAACATAACTTACATCTTTAATATATAGCCATTTTCATTTCACAAAGAATTAATGTTTTATACATAACATGCATAAAGAGAGAATTTTTATTGCAAATTACTGCATTGTAATTTTAAAGAATCAAAGAATAACAAAATATTGCACATTGTGGGAATGGTAAGCTTTTTTTAATCACTGTGGTGCAGGTGTGCACTTGCTCCAGTGTGTATGTAGAGTCCAGGACTTCATGTGTCAGTCATCTCCATGAATCTTGAGATTGTCTCCTTTGCTGCTTCTGCCAGTTGGCCCAGGAGTTTAGGGATTCCCCTTTCTCTACCTCACATCACCCTGTAGGCATAATGGGATTACTGACACACACATACATGACTACTTGCTTGTACAACAATTACCTATTGATACCCACACTCACATTTGGTAATTTGTGTTGAGGACTTTTATACTCTAGGTACTAAGATCACATCTTTTCTGAGCTTGTTTCCAAAAGGAAAGCTGTCTAGCCTTCTCCAGGTGAGGCTTGATCTATATAGAAGACTTTAAAAGAGTCTAAATCTATAAGGATATTCTCAGAGGAAGGTTATAAATGAAAAGAAATGGTGATACAGTTGGCAGTTAATGGAAATGCATAACAACAGGAAGGTAGGGGAAAAAGCACTTGAAAAAGAGTCCTTGGAGAACAGACAGCATCCATGGTGTTGAGCATGCTTCTGACATTGCATTCTATCAGCTAGGCACAATTCCACTGTGTTTCATTATGGCTGATGAAGTGCTTGCTAGCAGTTTCCAATGTAAAAGTATTTCTTTCCAAGAACCTATTTCATACAGTAGTAAATGGGTTTATTAACCACCATACAGATTGGGTATTTTAGAAAATAAGATGTACTAGAAACTCTCACAAAAATGGGGACTGTTGCCATGTAGCCTTCTTAACTACAGAGCAAAGGTGTGTAACTGTAGCTCCAACTGCTGTATGAATGTGTAAAATTTTTATATTGATATTTATATAATCTAGCAACACTTAATTTCTATGTCTCTATCTCTCTGTCTTTGTCTCACATACATAAACTTACACACAAACATAAATAATACATCAAGTATACACACAAACACACACTTCCCTACATAATCCAGAAGGCTATAGTTCCACAAGGAGCAACAGTTTACAGGTCCTCTGTGGAAGAAAATATTTACTCACAATTTGGGGAATTATTAGAAAAGGTGTCCCACAGCCTTTTCTTGGCTTATTATCATGCTTAGTAAATTCTCTGAGACAGATACACCTAGATACAACCCAATTACCATTCTTAAAAAATAAAACTCAATTTCCTAGCTTCCTTTGCTGGTAGGAATGGTCATGTGACATTGTTCCAACCACTGAGACAAAATAATCCATAGTGCTTTACTGTTGTGAAAGTTCTAGTGCTTCTGAGCTGCTAATTAAGAGGTTATAGAAACCAAGAAGCATATATCTTAAACATGACTGGACTTGGTGCTGGAGGAGAAGTATTAAGCCCACCTAAGAACACTGGCTTCAGATGTTCTGTGGTCAAACTACTCAGATTAGTTTCCAGCAATTCCTCTATCCCCATGTAGTTTAACACCATAGCCTTAGTGGGGAAGACCTAAACACTGGGTGACTGTTGTTTTTTGGAACAAGACAAGGCTGTCCACTCTCTCCATATCTATCCAATATAGTACTAGATCAATAGTACTAAAATAATAAGACAACTGAAGGATATCAAGTGGATACAAATTGGAAAGGAAGAAGTCAAAGTATTGTAATTTCAGATGATATGATAGTATACATAAGTGGCCACAAATGTTTTACCTGGGAACACCTACATCTGATAAACACCTTCAAGTGTCTAGATATAAGATTAACTTAAAAAAATTTCAGTGTCCCTCCTATATACAAATGTCAAAAGAATTTAGAAAGAGATCAGGGAAACAAGATAATTTTCAAAAGACACAAATTATATTAACATATCTTGGGGTAACTCTCACCATGTAAATGAAAGACCTGTATGACAAATCTTCCAAGATATCAAATAAGAAGATATCAGAAGATGGAAAGACTTCCCATGTTCATGGATCAGTAGAATTAACAAAGTAAAAATGGCCATCATATCAAAATCAATGCACAGATTCAATGCAATCCCCATCAAAATTCCTTCGTAATTTTTTACAGTCCTAAAAGACAATACTCAACTTCATAAGGAAAAAACAAACAAACAAACAAAAATCCAGGATAAAAGAATTTCTGTAGGTATTATTGTCCCCAATTTCAAGCTGTACTACAGAGCCATAGTAATAAAAGAACAAAACAGAATATTGGCAAAAAAGCAGACATGTTGATCAATGGAATTGAATTAATGACAGACATAAATCCACACACTTATGGATACCTATGTTTTGATAAACCAGAAATACATAATGGAAAAAGGAAAGCATCTTCAACAAATGTTGCTAATTTAACTGGCTATTGGTATGTAGAAGCCGCATGACAGTGGGAGTGGGGTGTTTCTACTCTTTTGGAACACTTTTCCTCCTAGTGGGTTGCCTCATAGTCTTGATGTGAGGGTAATGTCCCATCTGAATTTATCTTGTGACGTTTGGTTGATGTTCCTGGGATGCCTGCTCTTTTTAGGGGAGAGATATGGTGAACAGTGGATGTGGATGAGGGAGTGGGTAGGGAAGTGTAAATAATAGACAGAGGAGAAGCTGCAATAAGGCCATACTGTTGTTTTCTTTTTTTTATTAAGAAATTTTCTATTTATTTTACATATCAACCACAGATCCCCCTCTCTTCATTCCTCCCACCCCTGAACCTTCCCCCACAACTTATCCCCCATTTACACCTCCTCCAAGGCACGGCCTCCCATGGGGAGTCAACAGAACCTGGTACATTCAGTTGAGGTAGGTCCAAGCCCTCCTCCCTGCACCAAGGCTGCTCAAGGTGTCCCACCATAGGCACTAGGCTCCAAAAATCCCACTCATGCACCAGGGATGGATCCCAATCCCACGGCCAGGGGGCCCCCTAAACATTTCAAGCTACAACTGCCTCTCCTATACAGAGGGCTTGGTCCAGTCTGATGGGGGCTCCATAGCTATAGGTCCACAGTTCGAGTTCCCACTAGTTTGGCCTTGCCATCTCTGTACATTTCCCCATCATGATCTCGATGTCCCTTGTTCATAGAATCCCTCCTCTCTCTCATCAACTGGACCCCCGGAGCTTGGCTTGGTGCCCAGCTGTGGATCGCTGCATCTGCTTCTATGAGTTACTGAATGAAGGCTCTATGATGACATCTGATTACCAGAGTAGGCCAGTTCAGGCACCCTCTCCAGTATTGCTAGTAGTCTAAGGTGGGGTCATCCTTGTGGATTCCTGGGAACTTCCCTAGCACCCTGTTTCTCCCTATTCCCATGATGTCTCCATCTATCATGGTATCTCTTTCCTTGCCCTCCCACTCAGTCCCTGTTCCAACTCGAACATCCTGTTTCCTTATGTTCTCATCCCCCATCCCCTACACTCCCTTGCCCATCCCCCCAGTTTGTTCAGGTAGATCTCATCTATTTCTCCTTTGCAGGGCCATCTATGTATCCCTCTTGGGGTCCTCCTTGTTAGCTAGCTTCTTTGCAGCTGTGGGTTGTAGTCTGGCCTTTGCCTTACCAATAAGGCTATATTGTGTGAGAGAATATTTCTTTTAAGAATATATTGTGTAAACTTTTTTTCAATAAAAAAGAGAGAGAAAGGTTCATTTGGGCTCCCAGGTGAGTGTATATGGCTATCCCAGCATTGCTGGGGATGCCAGGTAGCAAGAATGAGAGGCATCAGGTCACATTTTATCTGCAATTGGGAACAAAGTAGATGAATGATGTCCTTGTCACTTCCTCCTTTTCACTCAGTCTGGAACCCTAACTCACAGAATGATAACCTACACAGTCAGGATGGCTTTTCAAACATATATTTGAATCTCTGTGAAAATACCCTCACAGACCCACACAGTGGGGTTTCTTTTCAGCAATTCTAGGTCCCATCAAGTATTCCATGAGATTTATCCATCAGTTACCACGAACACTTGACTTTTACATCAATGTACTACCTGCTTCCTGAAGTATATTCATTTCATAATGCAAAATGATACCCTCAGATAAGTGTATCTATCACCCCTCATTGCAAAATTTCTCTTTAGAGAAATAGGAGACCATCACCGAAAACCATAGCTGGACACATGTGGAAATCAGATTACTGGAGAGCCTAGCCCCAATGTATATATCTACATCACAGCTCCTGCATTTGTCACTCAGGGAACATCTCACAAGAGTAGGCAGAAAGATTGTAAGAGCTAGAATAAGGCTGTAGTGTTGGTAGTTTAACTAATCATACAGGCCATCTTTGAGACAGTATTCCAGTAACTATTACTGGGATAGGCAATAAAAAGGCCATTTTGGCTGTAACCATTACAGGATCCAATAGATTGAAAACAATCAACATAATTCTCAGGAAGAGCTCTTAATTCTAATGATCAATTGCTAACATTTTCTGAGCAAAATGGGTGTAATATGGCCTCTCCCACATGAACCTTTATAACCCACAGGAAGGGGAATATAGTAGCATTTTCACAAACAAAACAAAACAAACAAAAATGTTTTATTCTAAAGATAGTTGTTTACAAGAGGGAAAGGTACCTTAGCATGTAAGCAACATCATTCTGTATCCTGTTAACAGGTGTGTCTTTTATCTCCTCACAAAAGGCATTCAGATTATGCATTGGCAGGCTGAGAATTAACATATAATACACTCAGTAAACATAACAACATCATTTTGGGGGGTAGGCATTATTGTATCCTTCTTGTTTCACTAAAGTGTTGGCTTGATTTAAAATCTTCAGGTCTCCCCAAGGCATCTTCTTACTCTTTTTCTTGGGGTGTCTGGTCTTGACCCATTGTTTGTCAACTATCTTCAGACATTTCATTTGTCTGATGGTCTCCTGGATGTTGTCGTGGTCAGATGTATTGAAGTGGATGACACCTGTGACTTGGTACAAGTTCTGGAAAGACACAAGGACATAAAGCCCTTACCACTAAGTATTTGATGCAGGTCCATAATGGCTTTATCATATGAATAGTAAGGGATTTAGGAATATTAATATTTTTTAAAATCAATTGCTAGTATAAGTACAATGATCATGACTTTCAGTTGTAATGGGTTCTAAAGAGGACATGCATAAAGAATTGTATGACAAAGTCAAGTTCCAAATATGACAATAATGGTATTTTTCTGGAGATCCTTGAGCCTCATGCCATGCCTTGGGCTGTACTCTACAGATTAACAGTAGGGGGTTGGTATTATGCATATCTGTAATGAATTCCAACATAGATACTTACAAATTTGAGAACAGAGAAGTTCCAAGATATAGAC
>LZPO01045294.1:10833-39310 GCA_001675575.1 Neotoma lepida | reverse complement strand
CTCACTTGGTAGCCTAGGCTGGCCTTGAACTCACAGAGATCCGCCTGCCTCTGCCTCCCAAGTGCTGGGATTAAAGGCGTGCGCCACCACCGCCCGGCGAGTTGCTACTTTAAAGCCACACACAGGGCAGCAGTCCCCAGGGATTCACTGCAGATAGCACTGGGATAGTCCTAGAGCAATGGCATCCACAATTGGCTATCTTTTTCATCAAATGTATGATGGCTACAGCTTGGCATAGAACTCTGACATTCTGCTGTTGTAGAAGGGACAAAAAATGGTCTTTTGTGAACATATGTCTCCTGCTTATCTGCAGGTTTTAGGTTTGGAGGGCATGTTTCTTTTTAATTTCCTTTACTAGTATTCTCTGTGTGTGTGTGTGTGCGTGTGTGTGTGTGTGTCTGTGAGTCTGTGCCTTTTTGCATACTTGAAGACAAGAAGTCACTTAAAGTGTCTTATTCAATTTCTTCTGCAACTTACTCTTTAAGACATCTCTCATTGTACCTGGAGCTCACGGACTACATAGATTAGCTGGCCATCAAACCCCAGGAATCCTCTCCATCTTCCCGATGTTGGGCTTACAAGTGTCAGCCTAATGCCTGCATGCTTATATAGATGCCAGGGATCTAAACTCAGGTCCTCATGTCATTTTAGTAAAAACTTTACTGACTAAGCTCTCCCCTCCCAAGCCCTTAAGAAATAATTTAAAAAACATAAGTAGGCAGGCTGTAGAGATGGCTCAGTAGTTAAGAACACTTACAGCCCTTGCAGAGGACCTTGGTTCTGTTCTCAACATCTATATGACATTTCATTACCTCTTATAAATGCTGTTCCAGGAAATCCAGTACCCTCTCCTGGCCTCTGTTAGATCCTACATGCACATAATACACATAAATTCATTCAGGCAAAACACATGCATATAAATTAAGTAAATAAATCTTTTAAATTGAATAGCTAGGTTGTTTCTATTATGAATACATTTACATACAAGCTATATCGACATTTGAATAGTTAAAGTATTTAATATGTATAATTTTTACATTCTAAGCCCTTACCTGTGTTTTGTCATCTGCTTAGGATCCTGGAATCTTTAACATACAAATGAAAAAAAAAAGAGGAGAGAAGGTATAGATATCAAGCTCACCATTTAACTGCCTGGCAAAGAAGTAGAAAACTTCATTTNCATTAGATAAAGGAGAGTTGAGGATTATTGGGATGTATAACTTCTGGCTGGACAATGATGTCTCCAACAACAACTAGACACTTACAGAAGAGAAAGAATGAACCTCTGATAAACTATTAGACCTTTCTATGAAACACCAAAAATGCAAACTTTATTCTTTATTGTTTAAAATGAAATTGCAAATGCAGTTAACTCACATTTAATGATCAAAGTATAATAAGATCGGGGCAAAAATTACTCCAAATAGAAACCCAGCCTTTAAACAGCTTAGCATCTAAACCATTGGCTCTCAATCTTGCTAATGCTGTGACCATTTTAATACAGTTCCTCATGTTGTGGTGGCCCCAACCATAAAATTATTTCCACTGTTACTTCATAACTGTAACTTTGCCACCGATATGAGTCATAATGTAAATATCTGACAAGCAGGGCATCTGATATGTGATCCCTGAAAAAGGATCATTTGATCATCCCCCTCCCCACAAAATGGTTGCTACTCATGACTTGAAAACCACTGATCTAAAGGAAGGTGGCATATGTAACATAGGCATGTTTTTTAAGGCAGCACAGAGGAATGGAAAGAGAAAATATAACATTGCATAACTCATTTTGATTGGGTTGAATAATTGAATTCACTCCAAGCTTTCAAGATACCAAAAGCTAATTCCTGTCTAGTATCTTTCAATCCCCCAAATAATTTGCTTCTTCGTCTACAAATTGGTCTAGAAATAATATGCAAAGCACAAACGCATAATCATTGTCTAATAAATCTCCATCTTTTGTGAGTCAATATTAACTTAGGAGCACTTTAAATGATGCTAGATCTAAGCTAGTGAGATAATTTCCCTCATTCTTGCACTGACCAAAATTTATCAGGTGGTTCTGAGACACTCAATGGCTTCATATGAGTAAGTTGGAAGTGAATTGTTTAAAAACCAAGAACATGGGCTTACCCAAATCTTTACTTCCAGCTACTATATATAGATTGCTCTTTTATGATGAGAAGGTTTGGAAACCACAACCTTGTTAACATTAGCTTTATATAGATGTTTGTTGAAATGGATTGGGTAATGCCTATGGAATCTCTGTTGAAGTGGTAGGATACAGTAAGTGTGGGTACCACAGGGATGTGTGTGAGATTCTAGCTCCACGTCTTCTTTAATGTGCTGGAGGAAAATGCAGATCTCAAAGCATACTCATAAAAATTTAAAATGATCCTGGCTTGGGAGGAGAACCAAACACCAGGGACATCAGAAATATAATCCAAACAAGTTAGAACTGTCTACATAAAAAGAAACTTGGCCTTCAAAAATGTAAATGATTACATGCAAAAAAAATGAATTTTTCCCAGGAAAGGGAATAAAAGAATTCTTAAGTCCAAGGGTGATAATAATTTACAAATTAGATGTGTGTTTAATTTGAGATAGCTGTAAACAGAGTCAAAGCTGTTTTGGACTGTAGTTGGACAGCTTCGTGTAATAAATTAGCTAGCAAATTAGCCAGGTTTCTTTGTGGGAAGGTGAGGATTTTGTAAGTTTGAATATTCTAATTTTAATCAATGTCATTCGAAATCAGAAATAAATTTGAAAAAGAAACCAGCATATGAACATGGATAAAAATAATTAATAAGGTTGGGCGGTGGTGGTGCACACCTTTATTCCCAGAATTTGGAAGGCAGAGTCAGGCAGATCTCAGTGAGTTCAAGGCCAGCCTGGTCTACAAAGCAAGTTCCAGGACAGCCAGGATTGTTATACAGAGAAACCCTGTCCCTAAAAACAAAAATTAATAAAAGATTTCTATAGCATATATATTATTATATTATTAAAGTAGTTTACTGGTGCATTACATTACATATTTAAGATACTGCCTATACTGCCAGATTTCATTCTCAGAATCACCTTCCAGGTGAATATTCTCCATGTTTATCAATGATGGGATATCCAAAGGGTTCACAGTATCTGCCTGCCAATCGAGCCTGCCAATCTCTAATTACCTGCTAAATTCCACATTTTAAGAAGATGAAATCAGAATTCATTGTTACCTAAGAATGTCAGAAAATATCTTCTTCATCCAATATTCACATGTACTATATGGTAGGAGGCATATAGTAAAAGGGGTCTATTGGTACAAGATGATACCCGCTTACCTTAGACAGAGGACCTCCCCATGCTCTAGTCCACACTATTAAAATAAGATTTAAGTGTATCCACCCCATTTTTCCTGCTTCTCATCTCAAATATAAACAGTTTGTCTTTTATCTTGCCACTGCTGCCTTGCGGAGAATGGAGCATAAAACGTGTGCTCCAACATCAAGCCAGCATTCTTATTCCTCTACCTGTTGGCTGTATGATCTGCGGAGATGTGTTCTTCTCCTTAAATATGCATTGTTCCTCAATAAAAGAAGTTAATATCAGCTGTTAATATCACCTTGCTTACAAGGGTGAAGTGCGACATTGTTTGGGACGTAGTGAGTGGTTGGGGAATGGGAGTTAATGATAGAGTAATGAGAATTGTACATAGACCCACCAACATCAGTGGTTCCACTTGGGAGACATACTGCTCCTGTCTTGTGCAGTCTAGTAATGAGGCATCCAGTCCCCTCCTGCCAAATCTACATTATTATGTTGTCCAAGTTACATTTCTAAATAAGAATCCACTGTCACAAAAGGCTTCCTTTGCTTAAAATTGGGCAATTACTGGCTCCAAGAAAGGGAGATCAGTCTTCTCCAGGAAAGGTGGCCTTGATAGGTTATTCAGTTCCAAAAGGTCATCCCAAAATACACACANACATACAAGCAGCATTAAATGGACTCAGTAGGCTGTATTTATAAATACATGTGTGTATGCATAAAAATCCCAAAGAATAACTAAATCTTTAAATATACATATACATAAAAATGTATATTATATATATGTGTGTGTATAAACTAAAGAAGAAGTCATGAATTTGAGATCGAATTGGAGGAGAGTCACACAGGAGTTGGAAGGGGAAAGGGAAGGATGAAAATGAAATATAAAATATGAGATTCTCCCATTGTTTTCTACTTCACCTTGCCACAGCCTTAGCCTCTTTAGTGTCAGGTTTTCCTTGAAAGGTTTTCTGTTGTGTGGTTTGTCGTGTTATATTCTCTATCCCTATAACATTCTTCACTCTCACTTTGCCTTTGAACAATGATTCATTCTTTAAGTTCTTAGTTCAAGCTAGAATTCTCCTATAACATGATTTCTAGCTCCAATGACTAGGGTAAATCTCTTCAATATATGCTCTTATAATTCCATGTAGTAGTGCTCCTTACATCATTTAGCACACTAGCAATTCTACATTTGATTGTCTGATTAGTCTATTAATATCTGTTATACTCAAATGGCCATAAGCTCTGTGAGTGTGGAGATTATGTTTGCTCTGGGTTTATCCTGACATTGTGAGCTTACCTCAATATCTGCTAAAGAAAAACCCACTGAATAAAATTAGGAAGAAAATATAGGAAGGCGGGAGGGGCAGAGAAAAGGGGGGTACTTTGTTCTGTTTCTTGTTTAGTACCTAGAACAAGGACTTGGATATAGAAAGTTAACAGTAGCACTGTTTTTTATTATAAGGACCTTAGTATCACAATGAATTGTGAAGATTAGAATTGGAAAACCAAATTTATTATGTTGTTCCAGACATACCACTAAACATGCTGAGCTGTCCATTTTAGAACAGTTCTGATTTAGGGGACTACATTAAATTAGTGAATGCTATCCTAGTGCCAGAGCTTAAGCTCTTGCTTCCTCCTCTTTCTTCTGACATATTCATTACATAAATTAACCACTGAGGATTTATGTCAACCTTTCAAAAAGTGAACTCCTTGTGTAGAAAATGTATCTGAGAAGATAGAGCAGCTATTTAATGTCCCACCAAGATTCAGAACCACTGTCATTGAAGAAACAAAATACACACTGATAAGAAAGGAAGCTGATGTCTGTGCAGGTAAAATGAAGACCTGAATAAAGTTCTCCACTAGATCCAAAGAAGTGGAGGAACTTCTAGAAGTTCTGGTTTTGACTCAAACATGGGTAGTACCAGAAGATTGCAGTTATCTGAAAACATAGGTAGTACCAGAAGACCATGGTTATCTAAAAACATGGGTAGTAACTGAAGACTGCTATTATCTGAAAACACAGGTAGGACCAAAGCCTTCAGGGGCTCACTGCATCCCTTGTCAGTCCATGTCAGCTTTATCAGAGGTCTCAGTCCCCTGTGTATATAATTCCACCAGACATCTTGCAACATGGCTGTTGGCTTTCCAGCAAGTTGTGCCAAAAAGAATGACTAGGAAGTCACACTTTCTTTTATAACCTTACTTCAAAGGCAACACTCTCAGTCTTTTTTGCTCTCCTCTCCTGTCCTCTAGGACAGCTCTTCTCAAAGCTCTACTTTCTAGAAGGAAAGTAAGAAATAATTTGTTTATAAAATTTTAAACTATAACAATACATCTTCTGTTTTGTTTTCAGAAACACTACAAGAATGTCATTGTGCGTGCTAACTTTTTTTTTAAAATTAATAGGCAAAAAAAGAGCTAAAAATAATTTCAAGGTTTTTTAGCTTCTCACATTATACAATGACTACATGACAATTAGGATGATACCCCATTGAAATGACTGAATTCCTCTTCTGATATCTGAGTGAATTATGAACATTCACATCTATGATAACAAAAGTTTGTGCTAAACATTTAAATTTCAATATTCATTTCAATTGCCTATTATACCCTACTAGAGATAATTCTAATAAAGTCAATTGGAACAAAAAAATCAGTAGATTTATTTTCAAAATAATTGCATTTGTTCTCAAAATAATTACTCTAAAAGGCAATTTTTTTTAATTTACAAAAGTGAAATTTAAGTATGAATAAATTTCTTATGGATTGCTACTAAGACTTAAAAAGAAAATTATTAAAGGGGTTTTTAATACAGTGGTGTGATGGGGATGCCTTTCTGTATGCTGTGAATGTGTATTGCTCTGATTGGTTGATAAATAAAGCTGTTGGCCAATGGTGAAGCAGAATAAGGTTAGGCGGGACATTCTAGCTAGAGAGAGAGAAAATAGAAAGCAGGGCTGAGCAGATGATGCTAGCCACTGCCAGGAGAAGCAAGATGTAAAGGTATCGGTAAGTCATGAGCCATGTGGCAAGTATAGATTTATAGAAATGGGTGAATTTAAGATGTAAGAGCTAGCTAAGGGGAAGCTTGAGCCATTAGGCCATAAATTTGTGAATGATATAAGCCTCTGTGTGTTTACTTGGGTCTTAGTGGCCACGAGAGCCTGGATGGGACACAGAAAAACTTTTTCTTACAGAGGTGTTACAGAATTTTTATATTAATTCCCTTGAACTTAAATCTATATGTGACAGGATTCAATTATATTTCTGGAAATTGTGTTGATGTGCTTTAACTGGATTTGTCAGAAATAAGATATGATAGAGACTTATAGAAGAATAGATCAAAGTCAGGCTCAACAAGAATGGGACAGGAAGTAACAGACAGCAGAAGAGGGCTGTGGACTAAAGGGGAGTTAATTACACATAGATGTGTGTATTAAGAGAAGAGATACGTTAGGGTTGGGGAAGCACACAGGTCAGACCTGAAACAGATAAAGAGAGTAGATTATAGATGAAGACAGATGAGACTCTGTCTGATGTTCTGAGAAATTTTAGTCTAAATATGTTGGCTCAGGTGCCACTGATTGCATTTATCTCACTTCTCCCCACTCGATTAAGTTCCAATTACTAATCTTTATTCATTGAGCAAGCAATATTTTATTAAGTATTTGTTCCAAATTGNAGGTTTTTTTGAAAGTCAAAGACTCTAAAGACCTCTTGGATTTCTGGTTCAAATTCTTAATACTCAAGTGTGGGGTTACACCCTAAAATCTTGCTTTTTTATTGTTTGAAAATTTCAAACATGCATACAATGTGCTTTTGTCAAATTTACCCCCCATTGCCTCCCTGCAGTTCCTCCCCTTATCACTTCCTCCACTTTTTCCCCAACTCCACGTGCTCTGTCTTTAAACTCATTGAGTCTATTTGGTTTGTGCCATGTGTAATATCAAGCCTCATAGACACAAAGGAAATGAAATAGTCTCAGGGCATTCGGTAGCTTGTTGTTTTGTGAAAGTAATATTGTTCATGTTTACACATGTGGAAAGCAGGCTGGACATTGGTAAAGAACCACAGTAGGAGGGTAGTAGAAGTTCTCTGATTTAGTCAGCATACATATTTACCTTGGAATCAAAGATGCTTAAGTCATACCACTGTTCAATAATCCTGAAATTCCCAGAAAATTGTTTCTCTGCAGATGTTAAGTCCACATTTGCTTTTTGGTGATTTTATTTATTCTCACCATCTCAAATACAAATAATAAATTATTATTATTAAATAATAACAATAATAAATAATGATACTGATGCCTCCAAAGTTAAGATCTAGTTCCTGTACTTGGAATCAACTTTTGGGTACCTAGTATCCATTTCCAACCTTAATTGTATTGTGATCTGTGTCCAATGCACCAATGCATTTATCTCTTACTTGGAGTAAAAGGAAGTCTTCATTATAGCCTGTGCTCTTCTACCTGATCCCCTCTGTCCATCCCATTGCCTGACTGGATCTCCTCTTGAAATCCTGGTCACCTCTGACAGAACAGGTATGTCTTTATCTTAGACTTAACAACATTTCATCTTTTTTCCTATAACCTTGGATCCTTTCCACCAAGACACTGGGTAGACTTGTTTTTGTACTTCCCACAATTCTCTCTCAATCTTCTCTGAGCATTCTGAGCTAAATTACAATTCTGTCCAACTGACATCCAATTTTCATTCATTCTATAGCACTTACCTAAACACTACACACACACACACACGCACACACACACACACACACACACAAAACCTCAGCTCTTTCCTCTTGGAAGTACAACTTCTTCAGACCAAGGGTCTTTGCCTTTCCATCTGTACCTTTTGAAAGGAGCAGCACCTGGCAAGTCGCTGTGGGTAATTATGCTTATTGACAAGTGACTCTCTGTCTTTCCTGTTTGTGTCAATTAATGCATTGAGGAATAAAAACACAGACTTCTTCTTGGATTAATTTAGCCAAGAGTGAGCCCAAATTTAAATTCTCTACATGGTGTTTTACATCTATCTGTAGTTTATGGTTACTAGCCTGTCTGTAGTGCATCAGTTGTGTAACTCTGTCTGATGTGTATCTGTTCCTGTATCTGTTATCTGTGTGTATGTCTGTATCTCTCTCCCAATTGCTATTCCTATCAAAGAGCTTTGCTCTTTATTTTGAATACTGTAGGAAGCATGGCATGAGAAGGGTTGGAGGAACTCAGAAATCTTTAACAGAGCTTTATAAGGGAAAAAGGTACTGATACAAAATAGTAAACAATGCCACACAAATGTCATCAACCTATACCAACACAATACTTCCAACATGTATGTTGGATATTCATTTTAAAGTTTCTTCCAAACTGTTTGTTGCTTTCAGAAAATGATTATCACAACACATACATTAATTATTTTGGGTCAAGGACATGGAAGTGTACATAATTTAGGATTTAAACTATGTGTTAGCTTAGGCTATAAAAGTTGATTGCATGAGAAATCCAAGGCAAGTAACATTGCTGACACTGCTCTCTTAAAGGCTGCTTAAACTTGAACAGGATGAGTCCACAGCAAGACAGCAGGCAAAGCATATAACCTCAAATGACATCAAGGTCTATGGTTAACTTTGTTGTGAGATCTGTCAAAAAGCCAGTCTTTGAGGGCTAAGAGAAACTTCTACAAAATTGCCAAGTACACTTTCTCTTGTTCTCTCAAGCTGGTTCTCTTGCATCAAACCCATACCTGGAATTTCTGCCTCTAACCTTGTTCTCCTAAGAAACCATCCTTTCATCTACATTTTCTCCTGTCCTATGGTTCTATGTCCTGACTCAATCAAATACTTTTTCATTCTGCTGTAAAAAACAGAGCAAACAAACTAGAACCNTTTAATTGTCCTTGCGATGCTTTAAGACATTAATCTCTTCCTTTATGTCACTATCAAATCACCCCATAGATCATTTGAGGGAGAAGGATGTCTATATTTCATGCCCCTCCTTCCTTCTTACTGACTGTTCCCTCGTATTCTGGCTCCTGTCATCATCTTGCTAGTAAAATTCCTCTCCTAGGGTCCCAATGTCATACCAAATCCTGCAGATTGATCCTCTGATTATACCTGGATACTACAGCGTTGCTATCCCTGATCCTTAGTGTTATGATCATCCACAATGTTTACAGCAATTAATTAGATCTGACTTTCATATTGTAAATGAAAGTATGTCACAGAAATCATTCAAGGGCTCATTCTTCTTGGTTTCTGTCTTTCCAGCCCTCTGACCTCTCCTGCTTTCTAGTTTCTAGGTAATTTTTTTTATTCTTTTAATGCAAGTATTGCTCAGTCATTGTTGGTCTTTGCCATATCTTTATCTACTATTCCATGAATCACACATTCACATGCTTTCAGATCTGACATATATCCTCTATTACTGGCACACATTTTAGCGGCCTCAGTATTTCCCTCTGGACACTCAACAGGCTCCTCAAGTTCAAATATTTTCAAAAGATATTCCATTGTAGTTCCAATAAGCATGTTCTCCTTATGTTTTTTTTTTCTCCCTCAAAAACTCTATAGGGGGCTTTGGACAGATTTCACCATTTTAAGATTCTGAATATATAGGAACAGCTTTCTCTATCACATGTTAGAAATCAAGGATTTCTAACATTCTTCCAGAAATAGACACACATACAATCACACAAACACACACACTCACATATAAAATCACAGTCACTCACAATCACATATAAACTCATGCACACTCACACACGTTCATACATGCACATACACACTAACATACTTAACACTCACCCACACACTTTCACACACACAAACATTCACACACCAATTCTGTACACTCATATGCACATTCAAACACTAACACATTTACACACTCATATAGTCACACGCAGTCATACACTTATACCCCCTCACAAACGTACAGACTAACAAACACTCACACATACACAAACAACCACGTAACACACACACACACACACACACACACACACACTCACTCACTCANCAACACCCAGTAACAAATAAAATAATTTTTAAGTAGAGAAAAAATAAAATGCAAACAAGTTTAAATCCACTTGCAATTTTGTTATACTAGAACAAGCTTAGAGCCAAGCCATAAAATAAACAGGTACTGAGATAGGAAACAGAGGAGGCCTGTAAAGAAAACGGGTAGTGCATGCTAGAACAGTAAGAGAAGCGTTTTTACATTTTACTTGTTTTTTTTTTTAATCAAAACAATGAGGCTACTTGGAGGCAGTTGACAAAACCAATGATTCCCTTGCTCAGTTGTCCAATATTCTAAAGCAACGTTTCCTGTAAATTTCCTGCTGCTCCAGGTGAGAGTAAAGATAATAGTGACAGATTTACCAGATTCTGTCACTAATACCTGTGGGTGGTTCCCCTTTCTTTTCTACAGTATCACAACATCACATAGTGCTTTCAATTATCCCAGGTCCTGCGAAGCTCTGAAATGTGACTCTCTAATTGGACTTGACTAAACTTGACCCTAATTTTCAAAACAAAAACATGGTTAACCAAAGTCAACAGAGTAGTTGCAGTTTGGATGCCAGTGGTGACTGTATCAAAAATATAAAAAATTTCACTTAGTTGAGCATGTGTATGAAACTTCTAAGCAGGTCAAAGCTGTTGCTCAAATAAAAAGAAGCTGAATAATCTGAACAGAGTTTAGCCGATCCTGGAGCTGACATTCTGAAGTGATGGAGCACAGCAGGAAAGGCTGGGAGTGGGGTCTGGATGAAATTTTCTTCTCGGGTCTTGGGTGATGGACTTTGCAGCAGGAGGAAAATGAATGGTCTCAATATAAAAGGCTCTGGAGCTTCTTTGACTTCTGGTGCTGGGGAAGCTGCTGTATCCACATTTTCTACTCCTTTTCTTCAGCATAATGTGAGGCAGAGGGTCAGGGGACACACTTGTGGCCTCTAATGGCCAGATAATGGACCACAATAAAAGTTATGTGTCCCCAGCTGGAGGTGAAGATGTGTAGTGGTTGACAAGATCCATTATCTAACTATTAGAACCCAGAGTGAAGGGAGACAATTATTAAATCAAAGGGGAATGAATTCACTTTAACTTATTCAAGAAAAAAATTTTGCTTGTGTGGTATGCATTTTCTTACCTTTATACCTAAATAATAATACCAATTATAGCTGTACTTAATGTTCATATTGAACACTTACAATACACTAATTGGCTTCATGGAGAGTAGGGTCTCTAGAATGAAAACCTGGCTTAAGTATTTATTTGGAGGAAATTAACCCCTTCAAGTCTCTATATTTAGANATGTAACATGATTTTAGTTGTTTAAAAGTACATGTGGTTACTGAGTGTGATATATATTATACCTGAGGTAAATGGGAGTGTTGTTGCTACCATCTCATCATTCTTGACATTCATCTGTAGTTTCTGATTAGTCTTTTTCAATGAATAAAAAGGATGAAGTATGGATAAGAATCAAGAGGATCAATGGCAGGTTTAAAAGGATTCATTGGCCTATTAAAAGAGATTTTTAAATATTTTATGTATTCTTAGAGAGAAAGCACATGAATTTCAGTGGGTAGGGAGGTTGGCAGGTTCTGAGAGGTGGTGGAGGAGGGAAAGAATATTATTAAAATATATTGTATAAAATTAGAAAACATATGTATGTACTCTTGAGGGGTAAAATAACCCATTGTCTTAAAATCGACCTAGTCTGAGGATTCTAAATGTCCCTGGTACACAAAATTTCATGTATAATTTCACTCATCAAGTAAGGCAGGGTTATTATTGGGCATTTTTAAATGATACCTTTTAATTTGAATGATCTTTTTAAGGTTTAGAAAAAATCAAATATGAAATTGGCACATGCATAACAAACATCTTGTCTATTTTTCATTGTTTCTTGAAAGAAATCTGTTTTCAAGACACATTTCAGAGAGACAGAACAAACTCAATCACAAAGGGGGGAAGCTGAAGTTTGAATGTCTTGGCAATAGTTGCTTAGTGATCAATAAATACATTTTTAGCCATTTCATTTGGCCTCTGGGGACCCCTGGAATATGTGTTAATATTTCCATGTACGTAATAGTATTGTGATGGCCATATCTCTTTTTGCCAGAACACAGTCAAAAAGGGATCCATATTAAGCCCCTTCTCCATGCTTTTGAGTAGGACTCTCATCAGCTCAGCATGCATGGTCCATATGCATACACCCACAATCAGTGCGTTTCAACTATTATTAGACTTTGGGCTACTGAAATACTAAAAGTAGACTTATGGGCCAGGGAAAAAAATTAAATTGTTGTCTTATCCCTTGTGTTTCCCAGAGAAGACAACAGAATAGTTCAGAACACACACTGTAAAACAGGCTTAAATTCCAATAATCTCATTGTTTGTATTATCCATGTAAGCACAGACAAATTAATTCACCTACCTTTGTATTCACTTTCTTAATTAAAAATTCTTTTAGTACATTTTATTTTTCTATGTGTGCTTGAATATATGTGTGTGCATGCGTGAGTGTGGCAGGGCGGCAAGAGAGAGAGAGAAAGAAAGAGAACTACATGCATATATATACAGGTCACTTCACATATGTAAAGGCAAGAGGACAATTTGCTGGAGTTGGTTCTCTCTTTCCACCATGTGGTCCTGTCAGATTGAAGTCATGTCAGTCTCTTGAATGACAAGTGCCCTTCCACGATAACCTGTCTTGTTGGTCCTGTGTTAGTTTTCTTATGTGTAAAGTGCATGTACAGATATTCCCTGCCGTGGTAGTACCATTGTATGTGGAGCAAGAACACTGACTTCTGTATAAATCACTGCAACAGTGCTTAGAGTATAAAAGCAATAAATACCATTATTTATTATTATTATCATGTAACCTTCTTTGGATGAAGAAGAAAGTATCTCTGCACCAATCTTTTGATCTGATTAATAACATTTAGACTTATATAAATCATTGGATCTTGGAGTTCCTTTTCTTACCAGTTTGGAGACATGTTTTCCATGATAAAAATATAAAGTCAAACATGTACCAATAATTTGTAAATTGTTGAACTATGGCTACAAGTCACCTTTAAACCACAATGAAATTCACAAACATTTACAAAATCTTTGTGCCTCTTGTATTTTAAAACATCTTTGTGGTTAATCCAATGTAACTACAGAAGCAAAATGCTTATGACGGAACCCATGGAAAATTTTAACTTTTTTATGCATGTGTTATGTGGCCTAAGGAGAAATCATAGCAGACAGGTCATTCTGAGGGATTTTATAAATATAATTATGACTTTGTTCATCTTTAAAGTTTTCTCAGAACTTTTGTTTTTATTTTTGGTACAGTGTCTGTATGAACCATAATTCTGGTTCAAGAAAAGAACTGACCCTGAGAGGCTGAGGGGAGGTTATTTAATATTAATGAATTTTTGTTTCTCTGAATTTCTTTTTGAAAATTCTAGGCTCTATTTGGTAACTTTTGGATGTTTTCTAACTGAGTTTCTACCGTTTTAATTGTTGGACTATTGCAACACATGGGTAACCTCACATTGGTTCCGTCAGCAGTATATTTTCCCCTTGTTTGCCAGAAACTGAAAAGTCAAAAGTTAGTGTGGATGACTATGTGTTACCCAAGTATTTTCTGTTTCTGTCACTTGTTCTAATGAACTGGATATGCTTTCATTGTTTCAATCAAATCACTTTCCTTTATTCAGAATTGCTGAGACCACTAATAAGGTGTTCTGATTATGTGTGTGTGTGTGTGTGTGTGTGTCTGTGTGTGTGTGTGTGTCTGTCTGTCTGTCTGTGTATGTGTGTGTGTGTATGTGTGTCTGTTTGTGTGTCTGTGCATGCATTAATGCACGTGTGTGTATGTCTGTGTTTGTACACATGTGTGCATGCATGTACATGTGGACACTGCAGTGTCATTCATCAGGACTCCATTCATCCTATTTCTTGAAGAAGGGCTCTTCTCCCTGGCTTTGGCTTCAATCATTTGGATAGAATAACTGGCAGCAAACTCCAGGGATGTGCCTCACAGCACTGGGAATATAAATATGTGCCACACATCTGGTTTTTTTAAAAAAACGTGATTCTTCCAATTGAACTAAGGTCTTTATTCTTGCATCATAAATACTTCGCTGACTGAGGTATCTCTTCAGTCCTTCAGCGGATTATATAAAAACAAAATTAACTTTAATATCATCAAAGATTAACAGTAATCAGCAACTATTATATACAAAAATAGTACCATGTCTGGAGTCTGGAGAGTTTTAAGGGGTGTGAGGTAGGTGTGATCTATGCTTATAATCTTAAATTCTAGCTAAAAAATAATCATCACCTAGAAATAAACAATAAACTTTGAGTAACACAGTTAGTAGATGCCTCTTATTCACTTACTGTATCAGAAATGGTGAATGTAAAATTAAGTTCAACTGAGTCTTTTGTTTACTTATTTTTTTAATTTCATATGATATATTTTAATTGTACTTTTTCCTTTTCCCCAACTCCTCCTAGATACTCTCCACTTCCCTACTCAACCAACTTCATGTTTTTTTCCTCTTTCAAAAAAAATCTAACAAACAAAAAACAAAACAACAAAATAATAGAAAAACAAAATAAACAAAATGCACACAAAATCATGGAGTTCATTTTGTGTTGACCAATTATTCGTGAGCATGGAGACTGCCTTGGAATGTGGCTGATATACCTGATGTCCCTCCCTGGAGGAACATATATTTTCCCTCTCCAAGTAAGTATCACTTGCAAATAACTTCTTAGAGGTGGGCATTTCCCCTTCTCTGTGCTGGGATTTTGTCCAGCTTGAACCTCACCTTGGCAGTAAAGTAGAGCTGGCCCTGGTGGGGTAGGCATGGGAGAGTCCACCCTGAGGGTATGAGAGTATGAGAGATGGCCCTGTCCCTTGCTGACCCCACCTCTCACCAGCACAGTGCTGGAGAGGAGGCCCTGGTGGCTTGGGTATGGGAGAGCTGGCCCTGGTGGCATGAGCCATTTGTTCAGGAAAGCTGATCCCATCCATTGCCAGCTGCCATGGGCAGGAGAGCTGGCCCCACCTGTCACCTGGGCTGTGCAAGAGAGCTGGCCCTAGTGGTGCAGATGCAGGAGAGTGGGTAGACTGACAGCTGAGTTGCAGCTACCACTCAGGCCCAGATCCACATCTTAGATCTGATCCCAACATCTACTTCACCTAAGAATTGCTGAAGTGTGTGAAGGAGCTGGTCCTGCCGATTTGGATCTTCAGGATCTCCAAAACACAGGGCAAAACAGGATATCCAGTGAGAATCCAGTATTGATAATGTAGCAGAAGTCGGAAATCTCAAACCAGGTCAATGACTTATTGCAATGAACATTTGCAAGTAAAGCTGTTTTGGGGCATACTACAGTTACTGTGGTGAGATTCTTTTTTATTCTTATTTTTATTTTTTTTTTGTTTAATTTTTTTGTTTCCTTTCCATGGGGAGGTTGCAAGAGCAGAGGGTAGAGATGAAGGGTTGGGGAGATGAGTGGGATTGTGGTGCATGAAGTGAAATACACATGAATTCATAAAACGTTTTTTAAAATGTACTTTAGAGACGTGAGCCTTGAGGTAATGCTTGAGAAATGGAGCAAAGGATGTCCAGGCTGACCAGTAAGAGCTGTGAGGTCCAGGAATGTCATGATAAGTCACTATGGAACATGAGAAAACTGAAAAATAATTTTTTAAGAATGGCTAAAACCCAGGACTCTGGGTGGGGTAAGAAATGGAATAAAATAGAAAAGAAAAAAGAAAGTGATAAGAAATAAACAAAACTGGACAGGGATTTAATCATGAAGAACCTTTTATGTCATTTTATGAAGTTAAAATATTATCTTTTAAAAAATGGAATTTGTCAAGGGATTTTAATCAGAGGATGACAGAATCAAATCAGGATTTTCAGAAGACTAGTCTGGCTTCAGTAAGGAAGATGGATTGGCTGAAGCTAGAGTGGAGGCACAGAGAGTGGTTATAAGACTGCACTGATCAGCACAAACTGTGACAGGGACTGTGGCAAGGCCAGACAACAAGAAAGGAAATGAATGAAACCTTCAGTTCATATATGCTGAAAGCCTACCAGGTGGCAGATTGTATGCCAAATGCTGGAATATTATGCCATGTAGTTGACCTAAAAACTATATAAAGAAACCACTCAAAAGCACAGGTAGAACTAGTTGGATGTAGTGGATTATGTTTTTTAAAAAATGAGGGTATAATGTTGGGATGGAAACTGTGGAGGGAAGCTAAAGAAGTAGAGGTGGAAATGGGAGTTCATATGATCATATTTAATTTTAGGCTTGTATTAAATTATCAGAGAATAAAATAGGACCTGCTATGTATTTGAATGTAAGAGCAAAGGAAAGAGAAGATCCTAGAAATCCATATGCAGTCAATANTGACACCATAACATATAATACTGGCCACTCAGGATAACATGTTGATGGGCCCAGTGGCTTACACACAAAGGAAGACATAAAAGTTTGAGGAGGATTTGTTGAAAAGATGTGTTTCGGTGGGAGAGATACAAGAGTGGATGGAATAGGTAGGGAAAGTGACCAAAATTCATTGTATAAATGTATGAAACTGATAAACAACAGAAAAAGATGATTTTATAAAGTAGGTACTAGAGGACCAAAAAATCACTGCACTCTTTTATATGTGAATAAAAACCTAAAGTATGATTATGCAAAGGAAGCTTTCAGTAACAAGTTTCATTTCTTTTATTCATAATTTTCAAAGATTACACATAGACAACAGTATAGGTGTGTATGTTCATTAACAGATAATTTGACTGCTTTTCATCTTGTCTGTCCTTGGCAGAGTCAGTTGTATCTTCCAATGTGTGGTTTAATTGAATTTGACCCTAAAATTTGATAATCCCAATTCCCCATAGCTCAATAATTGGGTCTCATGTGTGATGTGGGCATGTTGCACTGGACATCTCACAGCTGATGCTCATAGGGATGGATTCAATTTGAATGTCCAAATGTCCTGCTTTCTTCTTATTTGAACATGACTGCAAAGTTTTATTTTCAGTTAAATTTATACATATGAAGCCAACAATAGAAATCAATATTAATAGCCCTCTCCATCTCTGTTTACATGTTCACAGAGAAAAAAGCACTATTAGACCCTAACCAAAATCAATCATTACATTTTGGGTATCTAGTTCATCTATTTTTAGTATTACTATCTAATTCCTAGCACAATGATAAACCTACTACCCATGACTAATATTCATTGTGACATTAATCTTCTTCTGTTTTTTTATTAAGTAAATCAGAAAACCTTTATAGAGTTCATATTCTTTACTCATCAGTATAGGTCTTGGGGAACTAAGAAGAAGAGATCACCCATTATTATCATAGAACAGATATACATGAGTAAGTACATCCCTGCCACATATCATCCATTCATTCACAAATCCAAAACTTAGCAATACTACTTTTAAAATGTTAAGTAGTCACCTTACTATGATCATTATGTTTGACACATCATATGAATAAGTTTACTTATACCTCTCCCAATACCATGGGGCTAATGTCATTGATTGTATCTACTATAATGAAGAAACTAGACCAGAAGCATAAGTAATATGTAGGAAACCCCACAGGAGCCTATGCCTTGGCCAGTTACATGTGAGTTAAGACTCTTTGACCTTTCCTCAGAACACAAAATATCAGCAAAACATAAAACAATAAAAATATAACATTAATAGCAATAATTAAAACATACTTTTAAACTAAATATTTCCAAACTTCTTTTATTTGCTACCTTGTGGTAGATTGAATGTAATTGGCCCCCATAAGCTCATAGAGAGTGGCACTATTTGGCAATATGGCTTTGTTGGGGTGGATGTGGTCTTGTTGGAGGAAGTATGTCACTGTAGAGGACAGCTTCTATGTTTCCTTTGCTCAAGCTACTCCCAGTATCTCAGACCACTTCCTGTTACCTGCGGGTCAAGAAGCAGGACACTCAGCTCCTACTCCAGCAACATGTCTGATTGCACACCACCATGTCATGNCATTGATAATGGGCTAAACCTCTGAAAATGTAAGTCACCCTTATTAAATGTTATTTCTTTGTAAGAGTTGCCATGGTCATGGTGTTTCTTCACAGCAAAAGAAACCCTAACTAAGTCAGAGTTGGGACCAGGGACTATGGTTGCTGTGATAAGCCTAACTATGCTTTTGTTTGAAGGAATATGGACCTGTGGATTAGAAAAGCAGTTGAAAACTTTAAGTGCTGCTTAATGGGTCTTACTAGTAGGAACAGTAGGAACACAGTGGTGCTGAGTATAATTTGATGAACTGTGGGGGCCTGGCTAAAGAGGTTTCATAGGAGAAGATTTTAGTATATTTTCTAGAAATCTTTATTGTGATATTTTNATGATGAATGTGACTGCCTTTTTCCGTTGTCCAAGAGTCTACCTGAGGCTAAATTGAAGAGTTTTAGATTAATTCCATTGGCAGAAAAAATCTCAAAACAGCCTAGTATACTCTGTCATGTGGTTATTGATGTTAAATCTCATGAAGATTTATAGTGAAAAGGAGCAAGCTGAGAAAGGAAAAACACAAAATGTACAATTTGAGGAGAAAATGAGCACCAGGAAGTAGAATGGAGCTATATTCAAGGAGATAACAGACTAAGAAATGAAATAAAAGGAGTGGTGACCTCAGGGCAAGATCCCATCCAGCTAGCTTTCCAACCTGTGAAAAGGAGTTAAAGAAAAGCTTAGAGCCAGGTGTGGTTGTGCACACCTTTAATCCCAGTACCAGGAAGGCAGAGGCTGGTGAATCTCCGAGTTCAAGGCCAGCCTGGTCTACAGAGAAAGTTCCAGGACAGTGAAGCTTAGGCAGTGAAGGAAACCATGGAAAACAGAAAGTTTGTGAAAATGTAATTAAACAAGGGGGTCCTGTTCCAGCCCCAGTATGCAGCAGAACTTAGCAGCTTCACATGGTTCTGGTTTCATAGACAGAAGAAAGGGCCTATGGAATATTCCTCTGCTACTAAGGAAAGCTGCTGAGGCCAGGCGCGTTTCAGGGATGCCCCTGAATGGAGACCTAGAGAGGATATAGCATGAAGCTGTGAAGGTGGAGCCTGGATTGCCTTGGAGACCCAAAGATGTTAGACATGCCAGAGCTTTGGGATACCTGCTGGGGAGCACTGCTAACAAAGAATGGAACCAACCTAAGAGAGAGAAAGGTGTTGCTATCAACAGAGTTGAAAGGAGTTGGAGATCTGAACATTTTGACATCAGATATGGAGATGCAGAGTTTGGCATTTGCCCAGGTGATTTTCAGTCTTGCTTTGGTCCAGTATTTCCTCACTATACTCCTTTACATGTATTTTGGAATGATAATGTGTATCCTGTGCCATTATATGGTAGAAGTATGTGATCTACTTTTTGATTTTTGATTTTTTAGGGAATTATAGTTGAAAAATTGCATGATTCTCAGAAAAAAAGTTTGAGATTGTTATAGACTATGGGAACTTTTGAAGTTGGACTAAATGAATTTTGCATTATGATATTGTTAGAAGCTTATTGGGNGCAGAGAGTGGAATGTGGTAGTCTGAATGTAATTGGCCCCCATAAGTTCATAGAGAGTGGCACCATTAGGAAGTGTGGCCTTGTTGGAGGAAGTGTGTCACTCTGGGGATGGGTTTTGAGGTCTCCTTTGCTTAAACTACTCCCAGTGTCTCAGACCACTCCTTGTTGCCTGTGGGTCAAGATACAGGACTCTCAGTTCCTTCTGTAGTACCACATACATCTGCCTGCACACCACTGTGTCACACCATGATGTTTTTTTTTTAAATTTATTATAAAAATTTATTTATAAAAATAAAAAAATGTCAGACACAAAATGAACCAGATGCAGAGTTTGTATAACTTAATGAAATTTTTTTTAATTAATTAATTTATTTATTTTAACATTAAAAAGATCTTCCACTCCTTTTACATACCAACCTCAGATCCCCGTCTCCTCCCTCCTCCCACCCCACCAGTTTCCCCTCTCCTCCCTCTTCCCGCCCCACCAGCTCCCTCCCTCAACCCACCCCCCATTCCCACCTCTTCCAAAACAAAGTGTCCCTTGGTGAGTCCCCAGATTCTGCCACTCTCAGCCAAGGCAGGGCAAGCCCCTCCTCCCTGCAACAAGACTGTGCCAGGTGTCCCACCTCAGGCACTGGGCTCCAAAATGTCAGCCCCTGTGCCAGGGACAGATCCTGATTCTACTGCCTGGGGGCCTTCAGAAGCTTCAAGCCAAAAAACTGTCTCAAGTCTCCAGGGGGGTCAGTTCAGCACCATGGGGTGCTCCTCTGTTATTGGTCCACAGTTCATGTATTTCCACCAGTTTGGCTGGCTTCATGATCTCAATGAAGACCCAGCTATACCACTCTTGGGCATATACCCAAGGAATGCTCAATCATACCACAGGGACACATGCTCAACTATGTTCATAGCAGCATTATTCATAATAGCCAGAAGCTGGAAACAACCTAGATGCCCGTCAACTGAAGAATGGATCAAGAAAATGTGGTNCATATACACAATGGAGTACTACTCAGCAGAGAAAAACAATGACCATATGAAATTTGCAGGTAAATGGATGGAACTAGAGAACATCATCCTGAGTGAGGTAACCCAGACCCAAAAGGTCAAACATGGTATGTACTCACTCATAGGTGGATACTAGATGTGAAGCATGGGCTAACCAGACTGCAACCTACAGCTCCAGGGAGGAACCTAGGAGGGAAGCATGGATCACCCAGCGAGAGAGAAATGGATGCGATCTCCATGGGCTGACTAGGAGTGAGGAGGAGGAAATGGCAGGCAAGGGATGGAGGATGAAAGTGTAAAGGAGTGGGAGGTTCAAGCAGGAACAGGGACAGAGAGAGAGAGCAAGGAAGGAGATAACACGATAAATGGGGAAATCACGGGAATAGGGAGAAACAGAGTGCTAGGGAAGTCCAGGAGAGTCCACAGGGATGAACCCCCCTTAGACCACTGGAAATAATTGATAGAGTGCCTGAATTGACCTGATCCAGTGATCACAGGGATGAAAACCCTACCTGCCACCATGGAGCCCTTATCCAGTGATTGATGGAGACAGATGAGGACACTTAACCGATCTCAGGAGCCCTATCAATGGGAGACAGGGGGGCCTCTATGAGCAAGGGACTAAGAGATCATGATGGGAGGGTGTGCAGAGATGGCTAACCAAACTAGCAGAGATGCATGAGCTATGGACCCATGGCTGAGAAGCCCCGATGGGCCCTCATCCAGAGACAGATGGAAGCAGATGCGAGATTCATGGCTGAGCTCCAGGGGTCCAACTGATGGGAGAGAGGAGAGGTTCAATGAACAAGAGTCACACCATGATGTTAACGGACTAAACTTCTGAAAATACAAACCACCCAAATTTTTATTTTATTTTGTCATGTTTGGTTGTTATCTCTTAGAATCCTGCTCTTTTCTAATTAGAGATAGAAAGGGAATGGATCCAGAGGGGAGGGGAGTTTAGAAGGAACTGGGAGAAGTAGAGGGAGAGGGAACTATAATCTGTATATAATGTATGAGAATGGCATCTATTTTCAAAAATAAAAGAAAAAATGAAAAAAGCAATTTTTCTTAGAAAACTATCTTAGGTTTTCAATCACATTCTTTTCCATTTTTATTTGTTTCAACAGTAAGTAGACTGTGTAACTAGTTTAAAAGAATGTTAGGACATCAAATTTATCTGATTTTTACATCCTAGCGGAATGTAGACGTTGGTCAGTCTGTGGCTAGATATGCAGGCTCCTGTGACCTTAGTTTATAATACAAGGATGATAGTATTTCAAGATATTGTAAGAACTAATGATTTTGAAATGATAAAATATCCCCTGTGTTTCAGATACTCAAATGAACATAGTTACTACATATGTATTTGACATTGTGACTTATACTTCAAAAACTTTAGTTATGAAAGGTGTCCAAGAGGAAGTAAATAAAAGAGGTTTGGAAACATTAAGTAAAAATCATGATCACAATCTCTAGTGTATTTGATAAACTTGAAAATCTTATTCTTCTATTTCACATTCATCTCTTCCTGGTCTTTATGCACATTTCTCCTTTGTTCTTCCTGTTCTTACATTGCTCATGGTTTTAAACAGGCTTNCAATATTCCCATCCTAGTTCCTGCATCTTCTAGATCTAAATTCCACAGGACAAGTATACTCTTCCTTTCTTCTAATTCTGAAACCTTTCTTAAAACTGTGTTTTTCTCTGACCCTAAGACCCGTGTACTCACAAAGTTCCTCTAGATATCTCCAGGACCATGTACTGTGGACAACCCACATTCAGCAGGATGAGAATGAATTATATGTAATTCCTTTACTGGCTCCCATAAGTTATTATGATTTTTATTCTGTACCTATATCCTAGATCTAATCATGGTGTCTATGTTATGGAGACCATGAGTTACAATATTGTCCTCGATAACTTTTCTTACCTTCAATCCAATTGGTAAAGAAGTAGGATTGATTATCCCTCGTGCCATGTCTTGTGTTCCTTTCTCAGTCTGTTCTGGAATTGGCCTGGCTCAGCTCCACATTATCAATCCCATTTCNTTACCTTTTTTCCACTTCCAGAGGAAAAACTCCCACACTCCATCTCACATTCTAACATAATAATCTTTTGAAAATGCCCATGGAGGCTGGAGTGATGGCTCAGTGGTTTCTACATTGCTCTTGCAAAGGACACANGTTTGATTCTCACCATCACAAGACTGGCTTAAAACTATCCATATTTCCATCTCTAGGAGACCCAAAGCCTTCTGCACTCTCTTGACAACAGGTATGCAAGTGGTACCATATATTCATATAGGTAAAACACTCAAACATAGAAAATAAAATATACAAATCTTAAAAAAAGGGAAATAAAATGCCCATGGCCCATTTTTGTTACCTATTCATGTACATGTACAAATACACAAACACAGAGAGACAGACAGACAGACAGACAGACAGACACACACACACACACACACACACACACACACACACAGGAGTACCTGAAGAACATGACATATAATTACAGAGTAAGAGAAACATAAAGACAAAAGCAAGGCATGAACAGTAAGACACATGAATTCAGAAAGAATGTCTAATACAGTGCCCTATTGTACTAAGCCCAAGGATTTAAGATATAGCTCCCTCCCCTCCAAACTATGTTCATATCCTTAATAATTCCTGGAACTGTGAATTTCATGGATTTTATTTTTTATTAAGAAATTTTTTATTCATTTTACATACCAATCACAGATTCCTCCTTTTCCCTCCTCCTGCACCTCCAGCCTCCCTCCCCAGCCCATACCCCATTCCCTCCTACAAGAAGGTAAGGCCTCTCATGTGGAGTCAGCAGAGACTGGTACATTCAATAGAGGCAAGTCCAAGCCCCTCCCTCTGCCTCAAGGTTGTGCAAGGTGTCCCACCATAGGTAGTGGGCTCCAAAAAGCCCACTCATGCACCAGGGATGGATCCTGATCCTACTGCCAGGGGNTCCCTTAAGCAGATCAAGCTACACAACTGTCTCCCTTATGCAGAGGGCCTAGTCCAGTCCCGTGGAGGCTTCATAGGTGTTGGTCTAAATTTAATGAATTCCCACTGGTTCGGTTTGGTTGTATCTGTAGGTTTCNCCATCATGATCTTGATGCCCTTGTTCATAGAATCCCTCTTCTCTCTCTCAACTGGACTCCTGGAGCTTGACCTGGTATTTGGCTGTGGATCTCTGCATCTACTTTCATCAGTTACTGGATGAGGGCTCTATGATGACAGTTAGGGTATTTACCGATCTGATTACTGGGGTAAGCCAGTTCAGGTACCCTCTCCACTATTGCTAGTAGTCTAAGATAGGGTCATCCTTGTAAAATCCACAAGGATTTTATTCTCAGGATGAGGTAATGGCAAATGTTATGTATGACTTTTTAAAAACGATACTGGTGGACTTTTCCTATGTAATATGTATGTTTCTCCTGTTGTAGAAGGTGGAATTGACATTTTAAGCACATGAAGGTTTTCATACATCTTTCTCTCTTGAACATGAGAGGGGCACACCAAGGTATAGGTCAATTCTAGAACTTAAGAACATCTGCAAACATTCATCACAGATGCTATGATCTCAGTATTCCTATTTTATGAAACTAAAATCTACAAATAAGAATGCATTTATAAAGGAAATTTTTCCCTAGAGTTCCCTGAAAATTATATAGTCCTGACAAAGTCTTAGTTTGGGCCCTGAAGAACTAAACATTGACTCCATTCAAATCATGTCAGAGTTTGTATTTGCAGAAACATGAGACAAAGAATAAATATTTTTATTTTATTAAATTTATTTATTTTACATCCCAGCTGCAATTTCCCCTCCCACCTCTCCTCCCAGTCCCTCACCACCACCTCCCCTCTGGCCCCCCATCCACTCCTCCTCCATTTCTATTCAGAGAAGGGCTATATTCCCATGGATATCAACAAAACATGGCATATCAAGTTGCAGCAATACTAAGAACCTCCCCTTGTATTAAGGCTTGGCAAGGCAACCCATTATGGGGAATAGGCTCCCAAAAGTCAGTAAAAGAGTCAGAGACAGCCCCTGCTCCCATTGTTATGAGTCCTACAAGAAGACCAAGCTATACAGATGTCACATATATGCAGAGTTCCTAGGTCAGTCCCATGCCAGCTCCCTGGTTGTTGGTTTAGCCTCTGTGAGTCTCTGTGGGCCTAGATTAGTTGATTCTGTGAGTTTTCTTGTAGTGTCCTTCACCCCTGGCTTCTACAATCCTTTCTCCCCCTCTTCTACAAGATTCTCCAAATTCCATCTAATGTTTGACTATGGGTCTGCATCTGTTTCTATCAGATGGATGAAGCTTATTTAATGACAACTGGGCTAGGCACCAATCTGGTCACAAGAGATAGTCAGTGCAGGTTANGCACCTGCTATTTCTAGGAGTCTTTGCTGGGGTCATCCTTATAGATTCCTGGGAGATTTCCTTGTGCTGGGTTTTTACCTGATCCTGAAACGCTCCCCTGCTTTCCAGTAGTCTCTTTCAGTACTTTCACCCTCTGTCCCCTCCCACCTGATCACTCATGTTCCCATCCCCACCCATCCTCAGTCTACTTAAGAAATCTCTTCTATTTTCCCTTCTCAGGAAGATCTGGGTGCCCCCTAAACTCTCCTTGTTACCTATCCTCTCTGGGCCTGTGGATTNTAGCATGGTTATCCTTTATTTTACAGNTAATATACATTTATGAGAGAGTACATATCATGTTTGTTTTTCTCGGTCTGGGTTACTTCACTCAAGGTGATATTTTTCTAGTTCCATCCATTTGCCTTCAAATTTTCTAGTGTTCTTNTTTTCTTAACAGCTGACTAATACTCCATTGTATAAATTTTCTTTGTCCATTTTCTTTATCCATTCTTCAGTTGAGGGACATCTAGGTTGTTTCCATCTTCTGGATATTACAAAAAAAGCTGCTATGAACATAGTTGAGCAAGTGTCTCTGTGGTATGATTGAGCATCCTTTGGGTATAAACCTAAGAGTGGTACAGCTGAGTCTTGTGGTAGGTTGATTCCCAGTTTTCTAAGAAACTTCCACATTGACTTCCAAAGTGACTGTACAAGTTTGCACTCCCACCAGCAATGGAGGAGTATTCCCCTTGCTCCACATTCTCTCTAGCATGAGTTGTCACTTGTGTTTTTGATTTTGGCCATTATGACAGGTGTAAGATGGAATCTCACCATCAATAGGACAAAATGGCAGCCTACAGAATGGGAAAAGATCTTCACCAATCCCACATCCGACAGAGGGCTGATTTCCAAAATACATAAGGAACTCAAGAAACTAGATATCAACAAACCAAATAATCCAATTTTAAAAATGGGGTACAGATATAAACAGAACTCTCAACGAAAGAATCTCAAATGGCTGAGAAACACTTAAGGGGATGTTCAACATCCTTAGCCATAAGGAAAATGCAAATCAAAATGACTCTGAGATTCCAACTTACACCTGTCAGAAGAATAAATAACTTTAAGCTCATTCATTTGTGATTGCTTGTTATTTAGCAATAGAAAATGAATACATCATTGTGTGACTTTTATTTGGAGACCTGAACAATTATGTATATATCCTAGATAGAAGACCAGTGGTGGACCAATGAAATGATTTCCCACAAGTTTAGTTTGGTGAATCAGTGGGTATTTGAGAATTACTTACAGGAGAATGAGAGGTTACTTTAAAAATCATGGATGCTCCAAAGGCAGCTACATGACTTGAAACCTATTCCAACAAAGGTGACAACTCATAAAAGCATCTATGAAGCATCCTACATAAATTTCAGGCAGCTTGACTAGTCAGAAAGTCTCTTCTCACAAGAAATTCTTATTTCTTAAATAAGTTACAGCATACCCCCTGTGAATCTTGTAAATTTCAGGAATTTCCTGAGACTTATGAGTTGCTTGCTTCCTGAACCTTGTAAGTTTGGTTTGCTTCCTTAGTCTTAACAAGCCTCTCTCCCCAATTCTTGTAAGACAGAGGAAATGGCTGTATTACATGCCTTCCTCCAACTCTCACATTCTTCCCATCCTCTCATATAGTATTCTCTAAGCCTTAGCAGAGATGATGGATGCCTCATTATTTTCTTCCATCTATGACTAAAAATCTGATGACTATGCCAAAGACACAGGGGCGTATATGCGTATATGCAAGATGCCTTCCTTTAAAATCATTAACCGCTCTTATTGTTCCTCCAGGTGCTTTTACAAATCTGTAAAACATAGCAGGGTTAGCATTTACTAAAGAAAATATTTTAGAGAAAGTGGGCAGGGTCTCTGAAGGCTTCTCATTATCTATTACAATAAAGTACTAGCTAGACTTGAATAGCTAAAGGGATAGGAAAAGGAAATGTTAGCAAGGCCCAACATACTGTGAAAAGACATCATTACATCTGTCATTTGTTTGGTCAAAAAAACAATCTTGAGTGTAGCAGCACACCACAGACCTCCATACATCATATTTTCCACAAGCCATCTGGCCTTTTCATCTTCAGTACCATTATCCATCTACCCATCCCCAGCAGTCTCTGTAGTAGCCACATTTCACTGATTGGTCTNGCTTAAGCCCAAAGAGGATCAGGTCTACACTCTCTGGTTCTGTTAGTACTGGACCAACTCTGACCCTGGCTTTTTCATTAGCTACATTTTACCACTGAAAGCCCTGGGCTGAATGAACAATCTACCTTGAGCATACTTTCTTGCAATGAAGAAAGGTATACTACTTATTCCGGGAAGATAATTGCCCACACCTAGGTCAAGATTAAATTTTTTTCACATGAACCATTTCATCATTTATTTCTTCTGTGAACTGTTGTCTAAGCTTTAAAGCCTTCCAGAATTACAGTAGTACAACATTTGGCTTTCTGTTAATTGTTTGCTTAAACTTCTCCTCATTGGCCCTGGGAGATCTGTGTCTGCCCTCCACTAGCTGCTGCAGCAGGAGAGCTGGCCCCATCCCACATGGGAGAGCTGGACCCAATGACCCTGGCCCTGGGAGAGCTCCATTCCTCATCACAGGCACAGGAGAGCTGACTCCGATGATATGGGCACAGGAGAACTGGCTCTGCCTCTCACTTGAAGAGGCAGTCCCAGCAGAGGCCCAGACTGATAAATTCAGCTACCCCCCAAGGCCCACATCTAGTTTGAGTTGGCCCACCCCAACATCTACCACATCTATGACCTGCTGGAGNATGTGAANGGACTAGTCCTATGGAAACAGAGCAACAGGGTCTCCATGATTCAGGGCAACAGTGGGATAGCCGAGAGGAGTTTTGGTGAGGGTCCAGTACTGATGTTGTACCAAAAGNCAGAGGCCTAGNACCAGACCAACAGCTCATTAGAGAGAACAATTGCAAGTAAAGCTGTTTAGACCAAANGGTATATTATGTGACACACTATAGTTCCCAGTGCCACTAAGATGAGTGAAGAGGTGATGGAGAGGTGGGAAAGATGGAAAAGTGAGGTCTTTTTATTTATTATTTTCTTTNACAGGGAGAGGATGCCACAAAAGTGAAATGTGGATATGGAGGAA
>LZPO01045293.1:3613-27934 GCA_001675575.1 Neotoma lepida | reverse complement strand
TGTGTGTTGTGTGTGTGTGTTGTGTGTGTGTGTGTTGTGTGTGTTGTGTGTGTATGTGTGTGTGTTATAGTTTCCTCCTCTTCCCTTTCCCTTTTTCTTTCCTACCCTCTCTCCTTTCCCTCCCTCTTCTCCCTTCTTTTGTGACACAGGTGATCATTTCCAAACAAAAGTAAACCCACAGTCACTTTCCCTTAAACAAATGTAGAAATGTAACAATGTGGACAATGTGAAGAACAGTCAGAGGCAGGAGGGAGCAACTGGAAGTCCTGCTCCCTTAGCCCCTCCCAGAATCCTGAGAATCCTCCAATGCACTGCTGAGAACAGCTGCAGCCTGAGAATTCTGGGAGAAGAGTGGAGAGATGCAGGTTCTGATCCTTGACCCACAACAGAGCACAGAAAGAATTTGACGGCTTACTTCATTATTGAATAGAAATGTCAGTCCTTACTTACATCTAGGCAAAGAAGGAGCCGATTTGCATAATAAAACAGCCAGCAGAATACTTTTCTGTGCCAAAAGAAGCACCAAAGAAAAGATAAAATCTTTAAACAAAACTTTCATATTTGAAATCTAGACTTGCTTTAACACTTTCAAAGACTTTTCAAGTATATGAAAAATTTTGAATGGGTTTCAAGTTTCATTCTCAGATTTTTATCCCTGCCTAAAGAAGCCCACACCTGAGAACTAGTTGAATGATAAAACATCTATTCTAGGCATAATTTTTCACAGAGGTAACCAAAAGCCACATAATTGGACTTAAAGCCCACTCATGNCTGAACTGGGAACCTCACCTTTCTGTGGTTGGTGAAGTCATGGGCCCTAGAGGAGAACCAACTGTTAACATCCTGGCCTACTGCNTGAAATCCTGCCTCTTGNCGCTGTCCTGCTTCCTGATGTAAAAGCCTCATTTTAAGGAAAAACCCTCCCCTTCCTCTCTCTCCTCTGCTCTTTTTCTTCCCCGCCATGAGGTGCACACACCTCTGCTTTTCCTTTCTTCTGTTTTCTTCCTCTCTCTTTTTTCTGTCTTTCTGTCTCTTTATCTCTATATTATAATAAACTCTTTCCTCTCAGATACAGTACCTAGGTTGTGAACGAATGTCTGCGGCCACCACCGCTGCCATGCCTGCATGGTGTGTCTCAATCACCACCCGCCACTGCATCTGCCTAGAGTTCCAGCATGTTTTCCTGCACATGCAGGATACCCTGGCCAGCTGGAGGCCCCATCATGCATATATCATAACATCAACTATTTTCCTAAATCAGTGTCATTCCCAACTGCATCCTAAATACCTAACCTTATATACACAGGTAAGTGTAGCTCTCAGTTGTGATGGAATACTACTTTAACTATGTAAAGATGTGTTACATTTGTTTATGCTGCATTTCTTTAATTATGTAAAGATGTGTTGCTTTGCCTGCCTAAGGCAACTGATTAATAAATAACTGAACAGCCAGTAAAAAGCTGAGCAGCCAACAGCTAGGCAGNAGAGAGATNGGCAGGGATGGTGGATAGAGAGAATAAGTAGGAGGAGGAATCTAGGCTAGGGAAAGAAGGAGAGAACGAAGGAGAAAGAGAGGGAGATGCCAGGGGCCAGCCATCCAGGCAACCACCAGCCAATCAGACACAGAGTAGGACATACAGAATGAAAGAAAGNTAAAAAGCCCTAGGTAAAATGAAGAGAAACAGGTTACTTTAAGTTATAAGAGCTAGTAGGACAAGCATAAGATAAGGTAGAGCATTCATAATTAAGAATATGTTTCCAAGTCATGATTTGGAAGGTGGTTGGTGGCCCAAGAGAAAGCCTATCACACTCAGTCCTCATCAAAAAGAGGCTTATTTTTTTGCAACAGACAAAGACCACCCAGAAATACACAACTGGAAAAAAATCATCAGAGAAAATCTGATTATAGGGTGCCTAGCCCCACCTGATGCACCTATAATACAAACCCTACATCTAAGGCTAAGGGAACACCTTGGAAAAGGGAGTGGCAAGTATGTAAGAGGCAGAGGATCAGTACTTCAACTGCAAGACAATGTCTTCTATAAATGACAGGGTATTAAACCCATAAGATCTTAACAAGATGGTGACTTAAGACCTACATAATGACAATTTGACATGCTAACTTGGATGGGGAAAATCTTACAAGCTCTCACCCCTCCTTGTGTAGCTACAGACAATTAATAGCTGCTGAGAGAAGGAGAATCCATCTTCTCCAGGGATGAGGCTCTTAACTGGTTCTCCAATAGCAACTGGTCATCTGGAAACACTAAACGGATTCAGCAGGTTGTATTTATACACACATATATGTGTTACAATAATAATTAAAGCAGAAATCATGTAGATGAGAGAGAGTAGGGGGAATGAAAAATATTGGAGGGGAGAGAATGTGGGTGGAAGTGATGTAAAAAAACTACTCACGTATGAAATTTTCAAAAATNAAAAAATAAACATTAAAACAGAAGTTAATTGTTAAGGACACCAATTATAACCCAACCATTGTAACAGCATTAAAGTATACAAACTCAGAATGTCCTTTGAGCCCAGAGAGGAAAGGAGGTGAGACGTGATAGAATATTAGAAGGCACATCCACCAATTCAGTCAGTGTTAAAATGAGTCTTCACAACCAACACAGTTTCCAAATTCTACAGGGGCCAAGCCCTTCTGCACTCTCTGTCTCTCTGTTTTGTAATCTTNTTTACTTTTATCTGATGAATTGGGTCATTTGTCTTGTTTCTTCCATACTCTGCCCCNTTTGTTCCTAAAAATAGCTTAATCTATTAACAGACAGGTCATCCAGACAAAAACTAAACAGAGAAGTAATGGATCTAATAGAAGTTACAAACCAAATGACTTTAACAGATATCTACAGAACGTTTCACCCAAACACAAAATAATATACTTTCTTCTAAGCACCACATGGAACTTTCTCCAAAATTGACCACATACTCAGTCACAAAGCAAGTTTTAACAGATACAAGAAAATTGAAATAACCTCCTGCATCTTATCAGACTATCAGGGATTAAAGCTGGATTTCAACAATAACAGAAACAGTAGAAAACCTGCAAACTCACAGAAACTGAACAATTCTCTANCGAATGGCTAATGCNTCAAGACAGAAACAAAGAAAGGAGTTAAAGACTTCCTATACTTCCACGAAAATGCATGCACAATGTATCCAAATTTTATCCACAATGTAAGCAGTACTGAGAGGAAAGTTTATTGCACTAAGTGCCCACATAAAAACTGGAGAGATCTCATACTAGCAACTTCATAGCACACCAGAAAGCTTGAGAACACAAGGAAGCAAATGCACCCAAGAGGAGTACATGGCAAGAAATAATCAAACTAAAGGCTGAAATCAGTAAAATAGAAATAAAGAACAATACAAAGAATAAATGAAACAAAGAGTTGATTCTTTGAGAAAATCAACAAGGTAGACAAACCCTTACCCAAATTAACTAAAAGACAGAGAAAGAATATCCAAACTAACAAAAATCAGAAACAAAAAGGGAACATAACAACAGACACTGAGGAAATCCAAAGAATCATTAGGTCATACTTTAAAAACATGTACTCAACAAAATTGGAAAATCTAAAAGAAGTAGATAATCTTCTCNATAGCTACGACTTATCAAAGTTAAATCAAGATTAGATAAACAACTTAAATGGACATATAACCCCTAAGGAAATAGAAGCAGTCATTAAAAGTCTCCCAACCATCTCCCAGCACCAGATGGTTTTATAACAGAATTCTACCAGACTTTCAAAGAAGAGTTAAATAAAGACTCCTCAAATTATTTCACAAAACAGAAACACAAGGAATATTGTCAAATTCATTTTATGAGGCCACAGTTACCCTGATATCATTATAGACCAATTTCTCTTATGAACATAGATGCAAAAATACTTAACAAAATATTTGCAAACAGAATCCAAGAACTCATCAAAATGACCATCCACCATGATCAAGTAGGCTTCATTCCCAAGATGCAGGGATGGTTCAACATATGAAAATCAGTCAATGTAATCTACCTTATAAACAAACTGAAAGAAAGAAAGATCACATAATCATCTCATTAGATGTCAAAAGGCCTTTGACAAAATCCAACACCCCTTCATGATAAAGACTTGAAGAGAGTAGGAATATAAGGGACATACCTGAACATAATAAAGGTAATTTATAGCAAGCCCATAGCCAACATCAAATTAAATGGAGAGAAACTCAAATTAATTCCACTAAAATCAGTAACGACAAGTTTGTGAACTCTCTCCATGTCTATTCAATATAGTACTTGAAATTCTAGCTAGAGCAATAAGANAACAAAAGGTGATCAAGGGGATACAAATTGGAAAGGAAGAAGTCAAGGGAGGTATGATAGTATACTTAAGCAATCCCCAAAATTCTACCAGGGAACGCTAACAGCTGAGAAACATCTTCAGCAAAGTGGCTGGATACAAAATTAACTAAAAAAAAATCAATCAGTAATCCTGCTATATACAAATGAAAAATAGACCTAGAAAGAAATTGGGTAAACAACATCCTCTACAATAGCCAGAAACAATATAAACTATCTTGGTGTAACTCGAATCAAACAAGTGAAAGACTTATATGACAAAAACTACAGGTCTTTGAAGAAAGAAGAGATCAGAAGACAAAAAGTTCCCCATGCTCATGGATAGGTAGGATCAACATAGTAAAAATGGCCATCTTACCAAAAGCAAACTACAGATTAAACACAATCCCCATCAAAATTCCAACACAATTCTTTACTGACCTTGAAAGAATAATACTCAACTTTATGTGGAAAAACAGAAAAACCCAGGATTGCTTAAACAATCTTGTACAATAAAGGAACTTCTGGAGGTATCACCATCCCTGATTTCAAGCTGTACTAATATATAGATTTCAAGCTATGGTAATAAAAACCACATGCTATTGGCATGAAAACAGACACACTGATCACTAGAATTGAATCAAACATCCAGACATGAAACTTGCACAGCTATGGACACCTGATTTTTTTTAAAATGAAGAACCCAGAAATGCACAATGAAAAAAAAACTTCAACAAATGGTGCTGGTATAACTGGATGTTTGCATGTAGAAGAAAATAGATCCATATTTATCACCCTGCACAAAACTCAAGTTCAACTGGATCAAAGACCTCAACATAAAACCAGACACACTGAACCTGATAGATGAGAAANCAGGGAATAACCTTGAAAGCATTGACACAGGAGACAACTTCCTGAATAGCCAGACACTAAGAATAACAAACAATAAATGGGACCTCATGAAACTGAAAAGCTTCTATAAGGCAAAGGACCACTGTCAATAGAACAAAATGACAGCCTACAGAATGGGAAAGGGTTTTCACCATCCATAACCGATAGAGGAATAATATCCAAAATATGTAAAGAACTCAAGAAACGAGGCATCAACAAACCAAATAATTCCATTAAAAATGGGGTAGATATCTAAACAGAGAATTTTCAATAGAGGGATCTCAAGTAGCTAAGAAATACTTAAAGAAATGTTCAACATCCTTAGCCTTCAGGGAAATACCAATCAAAATAATCCTGGGATTCCATCTTACACAAACAAACAAAAGTGACAGCTCATACTAGTGAGGATGTGGAGCAAGGGGAATGCTCCTCCATTCCTGGTTCGAGTGCAAACTTATGTATATATAGCCAAATGGAAATCAATATGGTGGTTCATCAGAAAATTGTGAGTTGATCTACCTCAAGATCAGAGATACCACTCTTGGGCATAGACTCAAAAGACTCCATCCTACCACAAGGACATTTGCTCAACTATCGTCATAATGGCTTTATTCATAATAAACAGAAACTGGAAACAGCCTAGATGTCCCTCAAGTGAAGAATGGATAAAGACAATGTGGTACATTTACACAATGGAGTATTAATAAACTCTTAAAAATGATATCATGAAATTTCCAGGAAGATGAATGGAACTCGAAAAAAAATCATCCTGAGCAAAGCAACCAAGACCAAGAAAGACAAACATGATATGTACTCACTTATAAGTATATATTAGCTGTAAGGAAAATCAGGCTACAATTCACAGACCCAGAGAGGCTAAATAAAAGAAAGGTTCTAGGGGGAATGAATGGAGCTCCCCGGGAAGGGGAAATACAATAGATTATGCTGGTGGACTGGCTGGGTGAGGATGGGAACAGGAGGGATCAGGTCAGGGAGGGAGAGACAACTGGAATTAAGGGGCATTTGTGGGATGNTGTGGAAACTTTCTGGAATCTATGAGGGTGATCCTAGAGTCAATACCTAGTAATGGAAGATCCAGAGTCTAAACTGGCCGTCTTCTGTAACCAGGTAAGGTATCCAATGTTGGGACTGAGACACCAACTGAGCCCACGAAAACTTCCATCCACAACTTGTCCTTCCTGAAATATGTGCTGGACAATTGGTGGCTTAGAGCTAGTTGGAATGGCCAACCAATTACTGGCCTAATTTGAGACCCATGCCGCAAGAGGTAGCCCATGCCTGACACTGTCTAGATTGCCAGCAACTGGAAGCTGATGGCCCAGAGATCTAGTGTAGAACCAAATATGATTGTCAAAAATAAGAAAAAAAGTCAGTGAAATGATTCCTAATAATATGNTATTCTGCTATACTCATAGATCAATGCCTCGCCCAATTGTTATCAGAGAGGCTTCCTCTGGCAGCTGATTGGAGGAGATAAAAAGCCAAACATTAAGCAGAGCTTAGGGAATACTGAAAAAGAGTGAGAGGAAGGACTGTAAGAGCCAGAGGGGTCAAGGACACCAGGAGAACAGGGCCCACAGAATCAACTAAGCAAGGCTCATAGGTGCTCAAAGAGACTGAAGCAGCAATCATAGATCCTGCATGGGTGTGTGCTAGGTCCTCTGCATGCATGTAATGGTTATGTAGCTTTGGGTTTCTGTGGGACTGCTAACAGTGGGAGTTGGGGGGTGTCTCTTTTGCCTCCTCTTAGGACCCTTTTATTCCTACTGGGTTGTCTTGTCCAACTTTGATATGAGGGTTTGCGCACAGTCTTATTGCATCTTGTTACTCTGTGTTCAGTTGATATCCCTGGAAGGCCTGCTCTTTTCTGAAAAGAAATGGAGGAGCAGTGGATGGGGGAGGGACTTGGAGGAGTGGAGGGAGGGGAGGCTGTGGTCAGGATGTACTGTATGAAAGAAGAATAAATAAAAAGAAAGGATAAATTAACTTTTATAAAGTTTGTTTCTTTGTGGAAAAAAAAGTTTAATCTAATATAATCTGTTCTTTCTGGTAAAAGTACCTCCATTTCCTTCAGTAACCTTTGTTACTCACTAATGTATCTATCCATTGCCCCTGTCTTTCATTGTGTCATCTCAGAAAATGGCTTTAGATATTGAACTAATTGACACAAATTTCCATTTCATGATGGTTTATGTTGTTAACTATGATATTGTTCAGAATTTTCATTTTAAACGGGAACCATCCCTGGACTAATCACTCACCTGTACCTATTCTTATTCCCATTTAGGCCAAGTCAGTCATGTCAAAAGCAAATAGCAACATCTCCTTCCAAGTAAATGTAAACTCAGAGGTGTACTCAGGTTTACCCTCTAAGGGTGACATCTAATAAGCCACGTCTATAGCCAAGGCTTGAATATTAGAGTTTTGTCTTGACCTAGATGAANAAAAGCTCAATCATAAAAAAGATCCAAAGAATGAAAAACAGATAAGAGATGGAGAGGGAAGAGTGAGTAGCATAGAAGGGAATATGCTCAATGTACAACATGTACTTAAGGACATTAAAATGTCCTCATCCAGCACAATACCACACGTACTGAATAGACAATGGAAAAAGTTTTTAAATGTAAAGGGTTGGAGATACGGCTCAGTAATAGTAAAAATACTTGCTATGTAAGTAGAAAGTCCTGAGCTTGAATCTCTGGAACCCACTTAAAATCATAGCGCAGTAGTCTATAGTCCTTTTGTTCCTGTGGAGTGGTGTGAAGCAGGAGCAGTAGAATCCCTGGAAGCTAGCAGGCCAATTAGCTTGGCATCCATAGTGGACAAACAAAGGATAACAACAGCACAACCCAAAGAATAGAGACCCTACTTCAAACAAAGTGAAAGACAAGGACAACCTCCAGAAGACGTTGGCGTACCACATTCACATAAAAGATGTGTATACACAAACACACACAGAGACATAGATATGTACACACACAAACGCACACACACATCACACAAGGGGAGAGAGAGAGATAGAGAGAGAGACAGAGAGAGAGAGACAGAGAGAGACAGAGACAGAGACAGAGACAGAGACAGAGACAGAGAGACAGAGAGAGAGAGAAAATAAAAATGAAAGTAAAAAGTAACCAACAATTCAGATACACAGATATTACACGTAGAAGTCAAAATGTTTCAGAAAATCAGGTATACTCATTTCCCAGAGGCTCCTCAGGTCTTAGGAGGCAGTCCCCTAGGACCCCCAAATGAACATAAGGTGTACTTCTTTTTTTCTATGTCAATATTCTCTTGTATTAGGTGAAAGGGTATGAAAATTCTAGCTTAAAAGTTAATTTTATGGAATAGGAAATAAAATTTCACTTTTAGAGCAAATTTTGTCTGCTAAGGGCTTTAGTTTTTCTTTGGAAATGGAAAAGCAATGACGTAAGCTTTACTGCATTCTCAGAGTGTGAATGGCAGTGTGTACTTTGAAGCAGCTCTGCAGAAAATCACGTTCTGCTTGGCAATTACAGCTGCCCCATGTCAGAAATATTTTTCTTGGCACATTCTGACTTGACAGCCAAGTCAACTATAATTAACAAGGATTGTTGAGGCTGTTTTGATGGACATGTATTTGNGGACAGCTCAGATGTCCAAGTTGGGAGACTCGAAGCTCTCTGGCACATCCATCATTCTACTACGTAGTGAATAAATTGCAGCTTCACTCATTTCCCTATCTGCTTAATATTCAGTCTTGATTTACCATCTGATCCAAGAGCTAAAAATAGAAGCACCACAAACTGCACAGTGTGAGGCATATTTACACGTATTTACACAAATTAAATTCTTCAGAACTGGTCTACATGCTTCTCACTCTGAGTAAAATTGTGTTATTTAACAGTATTCTTCATTCCAAAATTCAGTACAGTGCTTGANCAAGTACTTGAGCAAATACATATGCAAAAAATGAGAATGGAGTCTATAGAGCAGTGGTTCTCAACCTGGGGGCTGTGACCTCTTTGGGGGGTGTCAAACGACCCTTTCACAGGAGTCATATATCAGGTATCCTGCATATCAGATATCTACATTATGATTCAAAACTGTGGCAAAATTACAATTATGAAGTAGCAATAAAATAATTTTATGGCTGAGGGTCACCACAACATGAGGAACTGTATTAAAGGGTCACAGCATTAGGAAGGTTGAAAAACACTGCTATAGAGTATGTAAAGGAACCTTAAGGAACTAGGAGTCAGTCTATAATTCTAACTAATTTTGGATAGCATTATAAACAAAGAGTATATCCTCTATTCAACGCTACCTCCAATATTTGACATAACCTTCAATGTTTTGTTAGGCTAAGATCTTCCCTTTCTCCCTCTAAAAAAATCTATCAAAACAGGAAGCGAATGTGATGGTCAGCTTTAATTGTCAACCTGATACAATCTGGAGTCACCTGGGGAGAGTCTCAATGAGGGATGTTCTACATTGGATTGGCCTGTAGGCATGACTGGGAGAAACTGTCTTTATTATGTTCCTTAATGTGAGTGGCACCGATCCTAGGTGTATGGGGATCCTTATGAGAGTAGAGAGATTGATCTGAACATAAGCAAGTAAGCATGTATGCACTTATTTCTTTCTATTATTTAATGTGGGTGTATCATGACTAGCTGTCTCAAGCTCCTACTGCTGTAACTTCCTCTAAGTAATGGACTTAGTAATGGATTTGTGAACTAAAATAACTAAAAATAAACCTTTTCTCCCCTAAACTGGTTTTTGTCATATCTCATTGTAGCAAATAGAAAAGAAACCATGACAGTGTGACAGTGAGATGATGTCTTTACTTATTAAAACATACTCAAGAGGGCCATGTCAAAGCTTGAAATGAGCAGAGGACAAGGTAAGGAAGTTAAAATTAAACAATGGCATATACAACACATTAAGACTTCTAATTCAAAAACAAACAAAATTTTAGGCATCTTATTCTGAGAAAGCTAAGAGTTAGAAAAACCATAAGTCAGTGCTCAAAAATGCCCACTGTGTGTGCCTTAGACAATGGTAATGATATCAAGGAATCACAGCTGCATTTCCCAGTGAGGGAAAATTCTAGATAAGATGCCATGTAGCATGTGACACAAGCATAATAAACAAAGGCAACCCAATCCTTTCCTAACTCTACTCCCAACAAGACCAGGTGCTATTTGCACCTCTGATGAGTTCTTCCAGCTGCCTCCTTCACTAATATTACCTGTCTTGGCACCACACTGTGTTTACGTCATTAATCCAAAGAAGTTTCTAGACACTGTCTTATAAGACAATATTGACAGTAGCCCATGTTAGGAAGTTCATTTTACATCATGACCTTCAGAAGCACCTTATGTAGCAGTTTCCTATATTTACCTTCCCTCTTTTCTTCTCAATGAAATACAAATGATGTTCATGACACATTATATTGATTTAATGATCCACTAATACATCATAAGCCATTTGAAAAACACTGGCAGGCCATTTGATCATTAATTCTATGTACACTTGTTAAGTCTATTCTTTACCAGATGCTGTTTATAATCATGGGAAGTAACTGAATGGAACAAGGTGAATGCGTATTTTAGAGGGATTTGCACTCTGGTGAGGGAACTTGTTATCTAACAAGTTAAAAAGTATATATTTAGACAATGATGAATTCCCAGAAGACTGCTGATGCAAGAGGAGATGGGAAATATTCGTGATCTTGCATAGAGTGGTAATGAAGACCCTAACTACAAATGTTATGGATGGAGAATGGCTTATCGGATATAGGAAGCAGGAAGACAGAGAAGGAATAGAAAAGAGAAGGAAGGATGGAGGATGAAATGGAGGAAGATAAGGAGGTAGAAGGAAAAAAGGAGAGGAGGAGGAGAATGAGGAGGAAGAGGAGGAGATGGAAGCTGAAGAGGAGGTGAGGGAGGAAAGGAGGATGAAGAGGAGGAAGAAGCAGTGGAGGGAGAGAAAGAGGAGAAGGAGAATGAGGAAGAAGAGGAAGAAACCAAGAAGGAAGAGGGAAAGATTACTGGAACTTGGATGTCTTTAATTTGATTAGACAGGAAGCTTGGGGGGCATTACTACTATTGTCATACATCTCTCCTAATGGAATACTAAATATGGTGCAAGAGACTCAGTTCTCTTCTTGGGGTTCATATTCCCATACAATTCTACATATTTCCTGATCTGACCAATTTCTCATCCCCCCGCAAAGCTCTTAAAAGTGCTCTTGAAGACATGCTTTCATCTCAAAGACTCACTACTTCCTAAGGCCCTTTTTCTAGAGCAGTGGTTCTCAACTTGTGGGTCATAACCCCTTTGTGGGTTGACCACCTATTCATAGCAGATATCCTGAATATTAGATATTTACATTATGATTCATCACAGTAGCAAAATTACAGTTATGGAATAATTTTATGGTTAGGAGATCACTACAACATGAAGAACATTAGGATGGTTGAGAACCACTGCTCCAAGAGTCTTGCTTTAAGGAAAGTTGGCTGCTCCTTGTATATATACAGTGCCTCTAAGAATCCCTTTCTGAAGAAGGTTCTAATCTATTTCCTTGTGTTACAGGGATTGAAGATGTTACAAGTACCATTCTTCATCCTCAGGGGTGGTCACAAATGTCATATTTTATCCTGTCTGAAAACCCCAAACTTCTGAAGTACACATTACATATTGTACAAATCACACCTGATGTGTTTTAACTTCTTTACAGATTCCAGGGACAGTATCTCCTCTTTGTTAATGGTTTGCTAGTAAATCAATGTACCTGTGGCCACAAATACTATCATAGTTTTTGTTGATCTTATTTTCCTTGGGATAAAATCCATTGTATATCAAGACCATTTGGTCCCATGAAATCCCAAAGCCCTCAATCCTACACTTGTTTCTCATACCAGAAAGAGCAGAACATAGCTATTTCACTAGAATAATCTCTCCTGAGAAACCTTTGCATCAAGCACCTCTAGATTCTACTTTATCTTTCTTGATCGCTCANATTATGATTCTAAAAAGATCACATCTTCCAAAGACTGCCAGAATAGTAGCTCTTGTTCCACATCCTCTTCTAAAATGTTATCCTGGCAAGGATTTCTTCAAGACATGGAGTCCTACTGTCCCATTCTTTAATTCTGCTTGGCCCTAGTAATTGGTATGTAGCCAGGAAAATATGATGGTTTTGATGTGATGCAAGTTCTGTATGTAGGCCAGACTTGCATCTTCTGCATAGCTTTCTTGAAATACATTTTCTAGGGGATCCTTGATCCCATGTATAATAAGTCTAACTATTCAGAGAACATCATGGTGGTAAGGATACATTTACATACTCAGTTCAACAGTCCAAGATAAAATAATCCTTCAGAGATCCAAGATTCAATGCCAGTCATATGAACAAGATCATATTTGCTCTAGCCCAGCTCTGTCCAATGTGAGCACATGCTTCAAGACAACTAGCTATGAGTGTGACCCAACACAAATTCAGCTTCTTCACCCAGTTACTTGTGGCTGTGGCTGGGGGCTTAAAAGTTCAGCATTCTTGCTCATTCATTAATTTATTAAAATCATGAACACTAACATCAATTGAAGCCACAGAAGAAAACTTCCATATGCAGGCTCCCATGCCTTCATCAGCCCACCAAATGCATCTGTCTTTGTACTGTTCCACTCCCTTTCTACGGAGTGGCTATGGCCTTATATAAAGCCAGTGACTTTCCTGTGCTCTAGAGGCAGAAACTTCTCTGCTCCTTTTATAATTTTCTCTTTTCTTTCTGTTTCACTCTGAAGTTTTTCTTCTTTTGACCATGTCCTAGCACACATAAACGTCCTTGCTTTCTATTTAAAACAAATAATACAAAGATCGTTTGCAGTGTTCTTACTCACTGTCTTTCTTTGCCCACCACACTGAACATCTTTAAATGACCCTTTCATCCCTCAAAGTAGTTCTTGTCAAAGTAATCCCTGGCCTTCAGATTGATGAATGAAAAGCCACTTCCACTTCTCCGTTCTCACTGGACATAAGGTACTAGAAGCTCTAACATTATTGGTGTCTTGCTCCTCATGAACATCTTCTTTACTGTGCTTCCAGCACACTATTCTTTTTGGTTTGCAGGCCTCTTCCTTGTCAAATGATTTTTATTGTTCATTTTTCTAGATCATCCTATCTTCCCAGTCTTTAATACTGGAGTGTTCCAGGCTTGAGCCAAAGGCATTGGCTTTCAAACTATTTAATATTACTAATGCCATGAGAAGTCACTANCAAGTACTTGAGCAAATACATATGCAAAAAATGAGAATGGAGTCTATAGAGCAGTGGTTCTCAACCTGGGGGCTGTGACCTCTTTGGGGGGTGTCAAACGACCCTTTCACAGGAGTCATATATCAGGTATCCTGCATATCAGATATCTACATTATGATTCAAAACTGTGGCAAAATTACAATTATGAAGTAGCAATAAAATAATTTTATGGCTGAGGGTCACCACAACATGAGGAACTGTATTAAAGGGTCACAGCATTAGGAAGGTTGAAAAACACTGCTATAGAGTATGTAAAGGAACCTTAAGGAACTAGGAGTCAGTCTATAATTCTAACTAATTTTGGATAGCATTATAAACAAAGAGTATATCCTCTATTCAACGCTACCTCCAATATTTGACATAACCTTCAATGTTTTGTTAGGCTAAGATCTTCCCTTTCTCCCTCTAAAAAAATCTATCAAAACAGGAAGCGAATGTGATGGTCAGCTTTAATTGTCAACCTGATACAATCTGGAGTCACCTGGGGAGAGTCTCAATGAGGGATGTTCTACATTGGATTGGCCTGTAGGCATGACTGGGAGAAACTGTCTTTATTATGTTCCTTAATGTGAGTGGCACCGATCCTAGGTGTATGGGGATCCTTATGAGAGTAGAGAGATTGATCTGAACATAAGCAAGTAAGCATGTATGCACTTATTTCTTTCTATTATTTAATGTGGGTGTATCATGACTAGCTGTCTCAAGCTCCTACTGCTGTAACTTCCTCTAAGTAATGGACTTAGTAATGGATTTGTGAACTAAAATAACTAAAAATAAACCTTTTCTCCCCTAAACTGGTTTTTGTCATATCTCATTGTAGCAAATAGAAAAGAAACCATGACAGTGTGACAGTGAGATGATGTCTTTACTTATTAAAACATACTCAAGAGGGCCATGTCAAAGCTTGAAATGAGCAGAGGACAAGGTAAGGAAGTTAAAATTAAACAATGGCATATACAACACATTAAGACTTCTAATTCAAAAACAAACAAAATTTTAGGCATCTTATTCTGAGAAAGCTAAGAGTTAGAAAAACCATAAGTCAGTGCTCAAAAATGCCCACTGTGTGTGCCTTAGACAATGGTAATGATATCAAGGAATCACAGCTGCATTTCCCAGTGAGGGAAAATTCTAGATAAGATGCCATGTAGCATGTGACACAAGCATAATAAACAAAGGCAACCCAATCCTTTCCTAACTCTACTCCCAACAAGACCAGGTGCTATTTGCACCTCTGATGAGTTCTTCCAGCTGCCTCCTTCACTAATATTACCTGTCTTGGCACCACACTGTGTTTACGTCATTAATCCAAAGAAGTTTCTAGACACTGTCTTATAAGACAATATTGACAGTAGCCCATGTTAGGAAGTTCATTTTACATCATGACCTTCAGAAGCACCTTATGTAGCAGTTTCCTATATTTACCTTCCCTCTTTTCTTCTCAATGAAATACAAATGATGTTCATGACACATTATATTGATTTAATGATCCACTAATACATCATAAGCCATTTGAAAAACACTGGCAGGCCATTTGATCATTAATTCTATGTACACTTGTTAAGTCTATTCTTTACCAGATGCTGTTTATAATCATGGGAAGTAACTGAATGGAACAAGGTGAATGCGTATTTTAGAGGGATTTGCACTCTGGTGAGGGAACTTGTTATCTAACAAGTTAAAAAGTATATATTTAGACAATGATGAATTCCCAGAAGACTGCTGATGCAAGAGGAGATGGGAAATATTCGTGATCTTGCATAGAGTGGTAATGAAGACCCTAACTACAAATGTTATGGATGGAGAATGGCTTATCGGATATAGGAAGCAGGAAGACAGAGAAGGAATAGAAAAGAGAAGGAAGGATGGAGGATGAAATGGAGGAAGATAAGGAGGTAGAAGGAAAAAAGGAGAGGAGGAGGAGAATGAGGAGGAAGAGGAGGAGATGGAAGCTGAAGAGGAGGTGAGGGAGGAAAGGAGGATGAAGAGGAGGAAGAAGCAGTGGAGGGAGAGAAAGAGGAGAAGGAGAATGAGGAAGAAGAGGAAGAAACCAAGAAGGAAGAGGGAAAGATTACTGGAACTTGGATGTCTTTAATTTGATTAGACAGGAAGCTTGGGGGGCATTACTACTATTGTCATACATCTCTCCTAATGGAATACTAAATATGGTGCAAGAGACTCAGTTCTCTTCTTGGGGTTCATATTCCCATACAATTCTACATATTTCCTGATCTGACCAATTTCTCATCCCCCCGCAAAGCTCTTAAAAGTGCTCTTGAAGACATGCTTTCATCTCAAAGACTCACTACTTCCTAAGGCCCTTTTTCTAGAGCAGTGGTTCTCAACTTGTGGGTCATAACCCCTTTGTGGGTTGACCACCTATTCATAGCAGATATCCTGAATATTAGATATTTACATTATGATTCATCACAGTAGCAAAATTACAGTTATGGAATAATTTTATGGTTAGGAGATCACTACAACATGAAGAACATTAGGATGGTTGAGAACCACTGCTCCAAGAGTCTTGCTTTAAGGAAAGTTGGCTGCTCCTTGTATATATACAGTGCCTCTAAGAATCCCTTTCTGAAGAAGGTTCTAATCTATTTCCTTGTGTTACAGGGATTGAAGATGTTACAAGTACCATTCTTCATCCTCAGGGGTGGTCACAAATGTCATATTTTATCCTGTCTGAAAACCCCAAACTTCTGAAGTACACATTACATATTGTACAAATCACACCTGATGTGTTTTAACTTCTTTACAGATTCCAGGGACAGTATCTCCTCTTTGTTAATGGTTTGCTAGTAAATCAATGTACCTGTGGCCACAAATACTATCATAGTTTTTGTTGATCTTATTTTCCTTGGGATAAAATCCATTGTATATCAAGACCATTTGGTCCCATGAAATCCCAAAGCCCTCAATCCTACACTTGTTTCTCATACCAGAAAGAGCAGAACATAGCTATTTCACTAGAATAATCTCTCCTGAGAAACCTTTGCATCAAGCACCTCTAGATTCTACTTTATCTTTCTTGATCGCTCANATTATGATTCTAAAAAGATCACATCTTCCAAAGACTGCCAGAATAGTAGCTCTTGTTCCACATCCTCTTCTAAAATGTTATCCTGGCAAGGATTTCTTCAAGACATGGAGTCCTACTGTCCCATTCTTTAATTCTGCTTGGCCCTAGTAATTGGTATGTAGCCAGGAAAATATGATGGTTTTGATGTGATGCAAGTTCTGTATGTAGGCCAGACTTGCATCTTCTGCATAGCTTTCTTGAAATACATTTTCTAGGGGATCCTTGATCCCATGTATAATAAGTCTAACTATTCAGAGAACATCATGGTGGTAAGGATACATTTACATACTCAGTTCAACAGTCCAAGATAAAATAATCCTTCAGAGATCCAAGATTCAATGCCAGTCATATGAACAAGATCATATTTGCTCTAGCCCAGCTCTGTCCAATGTGAGCACATGCTTCAAGACAACTAGCTATGAGTGTGACCCAACACAAATTCAGCTTCTTCACCCAGTTACTTGTGGCTGTGGCTGGGGGCTTAAAAGTTCAGCATTCTTGCTCATTCATTAATTTATTAAAATCATGAACACTAACATCAATTGAAGCCACAGAAGAAAACTTCCATATGCAGGCTCCCATGCCTTCATCAGCCCACCAAATGCATCTGTCTTTGTACTGTTCCACTCCCTTTCTACGGAGTGGCTATGGCCTTATATAAAGCCAGTGACTTTCCTGTGCTCTAGAGGCAGAAACTTCTCTGCTCCTTTTATAATTTTCTCTTTTCTTTCTGTTTCACTCTGAAGTTTTTCTTCTTTTGACCATGTCCTAGCACACATAAACGTCCTTGCTTTCTATTTAAAACAAATAATACAAAGATCGTTTGCAGTGTTCTTACTCACTGTCTTTCTTTGCCCACCACACTGAACATCTTTAAATGACCCTTTCATCCCTCAAAGTAGTTCTTGTCAAAGTAATCCCTGGCCTTCAGATTGATGAATGAAAAGCCACTTCCACTTCTCCGTTCTCACTGGACATAAGGTACTAGAAGCTCTAACATTATTGGTGTCTTGCTCCTCATGAACATCTTCTTTACTGTGCTTCCAGCACACTATTCTTTTTGGTTTGCAGGCCTCTTCCTTGTCAAATGATTTTTATTGTTCATTTTTCTAGATCATCCTATCTTCCCAGTCTTTAATACTGGAGTGTTCCAGGCTTGAGCCAAAGGCATTGGCTTTCAAACTATTTAATATTACTAATGCCATGAGAAGTCACTANTATCTCCAGCTCCAACTTCCAGACATTATCTCCGAATCTGGATTCCACACAGTTTTGTACACCTAGTCCAATCCACATTTCTGAAGTTGGATGCCTAATGGCTATATCTGGCTTAACAGATACAAAAGTAACCTTTTGATTACTTTCCCCATAACAGGTGACTCATTTCTCCCAAGACCTTTTTGGCAGTTAATGGCAACTGCAGTCTATTAATTTTTCACTCTTCAAACCTTGGGGTTACCCCTTGACACCTCTTTTTCCTATAGGGTATATACAGTCTTCAGCAAATCCTGTCTATTGACTTTTGGGTACATATTCTGAGTTGAATCCATTTTTACCATGGTCACTGCTCTGATGTTGTTCCACTATAACTCTATCCCAGGATAGCTTTGTTATCACTTTTTGCCTTATTCTTGCTCTTTTGCAGACTTATTTACACACATAATCAAAGATTCTTTTAAAGATGTGTCAGAACACACCTTCTTGTCTCAAAATGCTTTAGATAGTATTCTGTCTCACCCAGATAAAAATCTGAAGTATTACCTGCTCAGTGCCCCATAGAATCTCTCTGTACCTTTTGTAGCCCTTCTCCTTAGTTGGCTGCTCATTCTCCTCCACCCAGCTACTCTTTCTTGTTCTTAGTTCCTCTCTCATTTCCAGAAGCACTTTGCTAGATTTCTAGGTGGCTCTTTCTTTTACTTTACTTAGCTTTCTACTTTAATTTTAGTTTTAGACAAGTTTTTCTCTCTGGCTACCTATGCTGTTTATCTCACATGGCATTTAATTTTTATATTTTGCATAATTTTTCAACAATATAGCAAAGTTTACATTTCTTTATTATGTTGTCTCATCTCTCCCTTCTCTTGGACCTATGTGTAAAATTCATGAGGGNAAGGATTCGATTTATTCTATTCAAAGCCTTTGAGTTTTTAATCCTAAATACTTTGAGTATAATAGTATTCAATAAATATCAACTGATACGTAAGTGAAGGAGGGCTTTGAGACACATACAATCTTATATCTATAAACCTCGAACCTACCTGCAAAAATCAAATTCCATGTATGTGACTAGTGTATGAAAATGACTAATGTGAGACTCAGCACAAACGCAGAGTGAGCATAAAAATCATAGTGAGCCAAGGCTACATATACTCTGGTGACTATGGAAAGTCAGAGCATGGCACTTTTTTGTGGTATTAGCTCAAATTCCTCCTTCCATAAAGAGGGAATGTATGCATAGTAAGCAAATGAAAACCTTTAAAACAAAAAAGTAAATAGTGAGTTTTCAAATTTAACTAGTGGAATCCTCAGTGGTTTATTCTTGAATAGAGAAAGGCTGTTAAGCTTGAATCATTTCAGGAGTTTAAAAATCCAATTCTGGATTTGCTGAGCGTTGAGAGACTACGTACCTATAGCCATCTTGTGTAAGCACAAATATGGAGCATGTAACTTGACAAATAAAACTTTGCTTAAGGGAACATTAAGGAAAAGTATAAAAACCAGAATTGGCTTTAAAAAGGAAGGATATTTAGATACATTCTATGTGCCTCTGAAATGACACTAGGGGCATCAAATGGATCAAAAAAAAACAATGGATACAAAAGGAAGACACATGTCAGATATGTGCTTCTTTGGTTAATAAAACAGGTACCATAATTGACATATCCAGCTTGGGGAATCAGCATTGATGAGGGTGAAGGATTTTGAATCTTGGCATACAAGTCCTTCCAGGAAGACAGAAGAAATTGTCATTTATTTTTGCTGTTGTTGTTGTTGTTGTTTTCTTTTTTGTCAACTTGACAGAAACTTGGGTCATCTGGGAAGAAGGAACCTCAGTTGAAAATATTCNTCTATCAGAATGGTATGTAGGCAAGTCTGTGGGGGCATTTTAAAATTAGTGATTAATGTAGGAGGGCCCAGTCAAGCCCTGTGGAGCTATCCTTAGGCAGGTGGTCCTGGGAAGTGTAAGAAAGGTACCTGAATGCTAAGCCTGGAGAGCAAGTGAGGAAGCAGTATTGCTTCATGGCCTCTGCTTCAGTTCCTTCCTCCAGGTTTCTGCCTTGACTTCTCCTCATGATGGAATATGATGTGAAAACATAAGTCAAATAAATCTGTGCATCCTCAAGTTGTTTTTTGGTCATGCTTTATCACAGCAACAGACAGTAAACTAGGACAGAATAGAGGTTTCCAAGAAGTGTTGGGCTCTTCCTATATACCACTGATTTTAGATTATGTAGCTTGGACAATTCAGAAACACAGTTCATAAAAGGGTTTGCATCAACCAACATCATGCATGCCACTGGCAAATATGTATTTGACAAACAAAATTTATTTATATTTGACATCACATTCTTCTTCAGCACCTTCAGAGCCATGTTTTTTCTGTGACTCATAGCTTTGCTTATCTGATGCTCTTTATGCAGGGCTGTGATATTTCTTATCAGTAAGTTAGTTTCTGTCTCTGTCTCTGTCTCTCTGTATCTTTGTCTCTGTCTCTGTCTCTTTTTGTCTTTGTCTCTTTGTCTCTGTCTCTCTCTCTCTCTCAGGTTAGAGGTTAGAAGTTAACATAAACCCTGCAATTTGAAAAAGAATGACAAAATTCTACCTTCAACGAATGAGGAAATGAATAATTCTGTAGAATCTTCCAATTGAATAATGACTAGCCCCAATTCTTCATGTTCTATGTGAAGAACCAGAGCAAACTGATATTACTGAGTGTTCAGTATCACACACAGCGTAAGCAGAAAACTGGGGTGGAAACAGTCTCTTGATGTTGATGAAGCAGGATTTTTAAACACATGCTTATGGGTCTTTCACTGTCATGCCTTCAGAACACAGCAGACACTTTCCTCATAGAACTGCAGCAGCACCGAGAATACACACTGAGCTATCTTCTTAAGTCCATGCCCACAGCGTCCAGAGTTGATTTGTGGTTCTGAAGGTCAGTGGATAGGCACAAAGTGTGTGCTATACATCTGGATTTCTCTATTGCTGCTGTTTTTAGTGTTCTTGCCATTAGGAATGAAAATACCACTTTGCCCTTGTAGGGCTGACATTACAATCTAGCATTAATACAGNTAGTTTTTCACCTTATTTGTATAGAATGTATAATTCTATTCTTTTTTGAAAGTATCTTTCTATTCCATGATTAGGATGCCACTGGTTTTGACCAGGCTTGAGCAAGTCATGTCTTACTTGAGAGTCTTACTGTGATACTTAGACATCTTGTGTCAGTTTTCAAGTCAAGAAGAGACTGGAATATTTAGAAAAAAAATAAAGTATACAAATGATTCAGTCTTAGATTCATATTTATCANTAGTGGCAAAATATTTTACATAGNTTTTTGGAAAGAAAGGGTATTTTTATTAGCTAATGAATATGTATTTGTGATGATATCCTGAAGACTCAATTGCATGAAGCCAAGGGCTGTTTCCTTATCATTGTGGAATTCACTGCCCTTTCATACAATGTCACCCACTAACACTTGCAGCTATTTGTTGAGTGTTTACTTTCAACTAGTATCTTTCATTATATCCTCTTCGAATAAAAAGCAATCATTTGAAGAGCTTCCATTAGTATTTTATGAAAGAACTGGATGCTCAAGTTGGATTCCCAATACAGAAATCTGACTCCAGCTTGTACAGTTTGTATGCCCTTTGCTCATTTACAAATATTCTTGTGAAGGTAAAAAGAAATAGGTGCTTGGGCCACTTAGAGTGCTTTCTGCACACATACCTGCATATTTAGCATTTAATAATGAAACTTATTTACAACTGATTTTAAGCTAGTACATCAAAAGTTATTCTTTACAGCTTAAGAATCTATTGCTTGTATCAGATCACCAGGTCACCACCTAGAGGTTCAATTTCTGAATTGTTACACACCCAATTACACCACATAGAACAGAACCTTTTGAATACCACAAATATCACCATCATCTCCCCTTTATCAATAAGACATCCATCCTGTCACTGAGTCCTCACTCATGCTTTATTCTCAGAACATATCCATACACGTACACNACACACATGCATGCACATATGCAACATTTTTATACTTAGAAATCATTTATGTTTGGCTGGGAGAAAATTCATAATGCTAATTAAGGATGATTACTAATTATTTTCTCCAGAGATAAACATATAAACTGGATAATATATCTAAGTGACATCAGACAGTTTTTTTTTAATTTTTTAAAAAATATTTACTCAGGTAAAAGAATAGCGTAGGTTCTGTGCAAAACTACCAAATGAGTTTGAGTTTCCTTTAGGAGATCTTTGAGATTAAGACACATCAGTTGTTCTTAGACTTTTCATTTTTCACTATTATTAACTATCATATCACTGTCATTGAGGATAGCTATGGTTGGGGGCACAAAATTCTGTTGGAAATAAGCATTGACTCTCTTCAGTTTTAAATCAGATACTTCCAATCTATCAGCTCTGAAGAAACTGAGTANAGAATTGCCATATTGCGTAATTTAAAGACTTCTGACATCATTAGATTAAAGGGAAGGATGGTTTGATTATTGTATAATGTCCTTTGAAGGCCTCAAAAAGGTAAGACAAACTCCAAGGAAAAATTGACACAACCACACAGGCACACCAAAGCAAAACTACAACAGATTTCCACCTGAGAAGTCAAGAAAGTACTACCTTGCCCCAAACCAGCAAGACTCCGATTACCACAAGGATGGATAGTTACCCATGGCGAAGAAAGGGATTCCCAGCAGGGTGGAGTTGTACTTCCCATCAGTGACGAAGAAGATCCCGGCGGCAGTGGCGATGGAAATGCATACCGTGAGCACCCCCAGGAGGCCCAGGAAGGGCTTACTGCGTAAGCAGTCCTTCATGGAGCTGGACAGGGTGGCCGTGGTCAAGATCAACACAAGGCTCACCAGGACCTTGCTTCTGGCCAGGATGCTGGTCTTATGAAAGTCTCTCCAGAGGCTAAAAGATGCCAGAGAGTACAGTTGGAGGTCTTGGTGCTCCTCCTGGAGCTTCCTCAGAAGCTTACAGAACTCATTCTCCCACTTCTCCCCTATGAGGTCTTGAGTGGCAGAACCATAGGTCTGGAGGTAGTAGGTGATTTGAATGGCTCTGGCTGACTTGACCCGTTGGTCTTTGCTGTTTGGTACTTCCACTACCCCGCCCAGCTGGTGTCCAATAAAACTGTTCCTCCCATCCTTGAAAACAGAAAGAGGGGAGACTTCAGTTACCAGAAGGATGCACATTCCACGGAATAGTTCCTTATTCTAAGTGAAGAAGCACAAGGAAGGCAAAGCGAGGTGCTNGTGATGGTGGAATTGATGTGGGCGGAGAGGAGAGTCAGGATTTTATTCTTAACCTTTTGGAGCTATGTGGGAAACCCTGCAGGACTAACAGGAATAAAGACAGTGGAGAGAGCATCACAAAAGCTATATCAGCCTTGCCTCATGAGTGGGGAAAAAGGCTCACACATTTGGATTTTCCAGACACTCTCACTCCTTACATTTGCTTTAATCTAGTCAGATTCCTTAAGAGCAAATCAAGTTTATGATTTATGTTTAGCTGTAAGTANAGCATGGCATGAGGCTTACCCTAGAGCATGCTAAAGACATGGAGTAAATTTTCCTTCAATGACATACTACACCTTTCCTCCCCGAATTCCTGGCCCCAGCCCTGTCACAGTGAGCCACCATTAAGTTCCACTGGTCTACAACCCTCCTGTGGTGTGGGTCAGAAAGGCGTTGCTGTGTCCTTGTTACTTCATCTGCCTCTTCCTTTCAGATGTTGGTCAGAATGGAAATAAGCTTTTTTTCCCCTGATACTTTGGGCTTTCTTCCTTTCTCTAAAGCCTCCTTCTCTGCCCTATATCTGACCTATGTGCTAGCTTCAATAGCACTTTTTTCCTTCCTTCTTTATTCTTGTCTCCTCCTCTACCAGTTTCTGATATTTAGTTTGCCCTGGGTGTTTTCCTTTTAAATTCTAAGAAAATTGTCTTTGAGCTTCAAAACTTAAAATACAACNGTCCTGTATATAAATATGTTAAGCTTTCCAGAATCAATATAGGCACCAACATGAGGACAAGAACAGTCTTCTTTCCTTACATTAGTGAGGTTAAATGAACAGTTGAGAATAGGATAAATACCTTTCTAAAAGCTAGTGTGGTACTGAAACACTTTCTGCATGTGATACCGGCACTTGGCTGGATCTGTAAATCTTCCCCCCAACACCCAAATCTGTCTCAAACTTATCTTCTCCTATAAATAAATTTCCAAAGAAGGCTGAGAAGATTTGCAGGTGTCGCCAAATGGTGTCCCAGCTTCAATGTTGGGCTTGAGGAATTGTGGGCAAGATCATCACCCTAGGAATTGGGTAAACAAAGCAGCCATTCCTCCTTAAAGCACACTGAGATGGACATAGAATTGCCAGTTATTCTTATCCAATGAGGGTGCTCCCTGACAGCCATAGTGAAATTTTAATC